>JADBJO010001805.1:91628-116628 GCA_016801955.1 Conus betulinus | reverse complement strand
AACAGTATTGACTGTCGTGCAATTTCAGTCAAAAGCCACTCACAGCGCTGTCACACACCATTCAAAGTTCAGCCCTGATATGGCCCTTGGCGGTCGGCTGGGCGATAAGCAACATTACCTAACCATTCAAACTTCCGTTCATTTACCAGTACCAACTTTGATACTTACTGACAAACTTACCGTGCACACGCAATGTGTGACCATTATCTTCTAAAGTGTTTGTTTGAAAATATGATATTGGTTTTTAGTTGTGTTTTGGAAGTAGGTATGCTGAGCAGGTTTAGTAAAGTAAGAGGTAATGAGTTTCAAAACTATGGGGCGACAAAACTGGAGAATCACTCAACAAACTTCTACCCATATCTGCTGTATCCTCTACCAAATAACGAGCATTTTTTTTTTTTACTTTTCTGTAGAGCATTCTAAACCGAGAAAAACTCGAGTCGTTTCAGTCTCACAATTCAACGGGAGGCTCTAAACAGTATGTCATACCAAATCCTTTATTCTCTCGCCTTCTCCATGGAAAAAGTCAAATTCGTTGTTTTACACAAGTGGGAACGATAGCACCATTCATAAAAATTGGACAAACTTAAGTTTGGACAATAGTACGAGGACACAGTAAATAATGAAGTCAATAAACAGGTACAGATCCATTGATCCGATTTTCAGTGTTGGGAAATTTTTTTTTTTTCAAATCAAAGATGTGCAGAAAGTTTAATTGTATTACATGCCCCCTTTACCAATAATTCTAATTTAGTATTCTGGTAAATGTACAACAATCCATTTGGTGAAGGAAACTAGCCTGCTTTAACAGATATATCTCTCGCCAGAAAAAAAAAAAATATTAGCAACTCGTTTTTATCCCCTCGTAATAAAGACCTTTTTCTGTCAATAAGGACAACGTTATTATCAGTTTTGGGGATGAAAAAAAAATACAGAACGGAAATGAAAACGATAGCCTTGCTACTATATCAGCAACAGTACTTGTAATTATGGCCTTAAAACAACAATACATTTGTAAAACACATTAAAAAGTAGACACATGTAATCAAACAGAGTCGTAAGAAAATGAAAGCTATTGTTTGACATTAACGCTAAGTGGGTATTTCAAAATGATAAAATATTTTTATTTCGAAGGAAGTAGTTCGAAATTTAAAAGAAAACGTATAAGCAACATTTCTTGATTTGGGGGAAAGCATAATTATGACAGTGCCTCATGTGCCGGATTACTCTTTAAACTATATGGACCAAAAAAAAAAAAAAACGACGAGAAAATGAGGCTAATTTACTAAAAGTTTCCATCAAAGTTTGTTTGAAAGTCATATGTACGGGTACAATAATCAGTCAAACATATTCCTCCCTCACAAACAAATAAAAAACGGATAACCTCACCATGCCCTCAATCCGCTATTGTCTCTTTGCTGTTTATAATTCTTATTTATGAAATCATTATTTTAAGACAAAAAATCACGCATGTAGAACAGTATGCTGATAAACCTGTTATTTGAAACAATACCGTCAGAGAAAACTGACAGATATAATTATGTAATCTTTTAAAATCTACATCAAGTAGAATCACACGCTTTGTCTAATTACCTGAAACACATTAGACAAGAGCTTTGTGACAAATGCGTACAAGTGATGCTATGTAACGACAGAGAAATCCTTTTCTATAGTCACTAGTTCAACATGAACAGAGTTCAAAATAAAAGGAAACTACGAAATGTAATGTGTATTTCTAACACCTTGAGTAGAAAATACATGCCAAAGGTCGCTACGTACAACAGGAAAGAAACCAAAAAGTCATAGAACCATAAGCAACCAATCCTCAGTCCATTGATAATAACATGACAAAAAATGTCTTTTTATACTTAAACACTCCTGAAAAGCTGATTAAAAAGATTCAACGCCTTCCCTGCGCTGAACTCAGAAGCAATCTGAAGCGATCAAAGCTAAGTGCATTTTCGTTATTTTGTCCGTCTTTGTTTCACCTGAGGAAGACCTAAGAGGTCGAAACGCGTTGTGTGTTGTCTTGTGACTCGTTTGTCCACGTTTCTCTGGGCAGTTTGCTGACATTTGTTTAAGATCTGATTAAAAAGAAAAAGAACGTGATTAAATGAACACTGCGAGAGTAACATTTTTGTGACACTATAAAGAATTGAAAAAAAGCTGGTATTCAAAAAGCTAATCATAAACGAGTGTTATATCCAACTGGGTGTATTATCAGAAACCTTTCTGTTAAAACCTTTCTACTAAAGAATCTTTTTCTGTAACAGAACAAAAAGAAAATCACATGTGATTGTCTTTTTTTTTCAGGAATAAAAACTGGCAACCATACGTTGCCCTACGATCTTTATATACTAAAGTATCAGATTCTCACATAAACTTAAAAACCTCCTTGGTAATACTAGAGCTAGTTTTGATTAGAAATATTAGAAAAAAATGTAAAGAAATAAATGAATACATAATGTAGTCTGTGAATAAAAACTGGAAAGATTAGAGAGAAAAAAAAACTTATGGGGTTTAAATATTCGTAGACATGATTCAGTGACAATTTAACTCACAGAGGGTCTGGCTTTGAAACGCCAAACATACATGTCTTTAAAGTCATATCTATGAAAAGGGGTTTCAGTTAATACATCTAAACTGGATGTAATAATATCAACGGCCCTGAAATATACATCAAATACACAAGTGGGGTCTGCGACGTCACTTCGTACCTAAGAAGCAATCATAACGACGCTGGAACCGCAAAGTTAGATACATCTGAACTGGATATAATTAATGTCAACGGCCCTGAATTACACATCAAATGCACAAGTGGGGTTTAATATGCCTCTTTGTCCCTAGACACATACAGAAATCATAACGACATTGAAACCGCAAAACTGGTAATGACCAATTCTGTAAAATAAAGAATATAACACACCATGGCTTGAACTGGGATCAAATAGAAAATAGCTCGTCACAATAAGCGCCAGTGTTGAAGAATGTTGAAAAGAATCTTCAGACGACTCTTCTCATAAAATGACAACTTTTAGATTACTCTGAAATTAAGGCTGGTCATTTAGAATAAGAGCTTTTTAATGATATTACATGCAGCTCCATGTTAAAAAAAAAGTGTCTGCGCAACATTTGGGTCGGAAGATGTGTTAAAATTCTGGCATATCATCTAGAGAGGGTACTATACTCCTTCAAACAAGAAAAAAAAAAACGTGAATGACATTTTATCACCATAATATTTTGTTAGTTTTTGTCATGTCACTAGAAGTCCATCAGAAGTTGCAAGTCTTAAGCGAACAGCTAAACACACAGAATTTTGTCATTGAATTAGTGTGCGGCTGTGAATTTGATCGTGACGGGCTGAAAGTTTAAAATATCACGTCAGCTGTTTTTTAGTGTCATATTCTTAATTGTCCCCGAACTTGGAGTATGGCTGCCTCAGTGGTGGGATAAAAAAAAAACGTATATACACACAAAAACTCTACTCCCTTCGTAGGGTAGATGGGATTAATCCTTGCCTCTCTCTATACAAGCAGCCTCCGCAGGAGTATCAGCCTGCGTACGCAAAAAAAAAAAAAAAAGAACAAAAATAAATATTCTTGAGTCGGTAACATATGTAGCTGTTTTACACATGCAGACTATGTAAGCAAGAGGTATATTCTTAACTCAGTAACATTATTGAGTTGTAGCCAGTCTTATCCTAATTCAACAGAAGCGTCATTTCTTTTTTTGCCCTGCCACCACTTAGGCCACAGGATGATTGGGTGACCCCCCCCCCACCCCCCCCTCCCCGGGGTTTGTGAACACGATCGACAACTCACTTTTGCGAAGAGTTCTGGTGCCCTTGTGGCGCCACCGTCGGCGCCACCCAGACCGGACCGGACAGCGTACTTCTTTTTCAGAGTGATCCAGATACCGGTGTACAGCACCATCACCAGCACCACGCTCAGCATCGTGACGGACCCCAGCACGTAGAACCCGTGACGTGGCACCACTTTATTGGAGTGGGTCAGCAGAGAGCACCTCATGTGGGGGGGAACCCCCCTGGAATGGCGTCATTCATGTGTGTTTCTGAAACTTCTATAAGCCTCCCTGGAAATCTGGAAGTACATAACTGATGTGCATGTCCGAAGCTTCTATAAGCCATTCTTCTTCTTCTTCTTCTTCTTCTTCTTCTTCTTCTTCTTCTTCTTCTTCTTCTTCTTCTTCTTCTCTTCTTCTTCTTCTTCTTCTTCTTCTTCTTCTTTCTTTTCTTTTCTTTCTTTCTTTCTTTTTTCTTTTTTTCTTTTTTTTTTTGTTCCTTGCTTTAGTGTGTATCTAAATATTGCATTTGTCACACACAAACGGAATGAAAGCGTCAGTGCACAAAACATTTGAACAGAAATAAACCCAGACACTGTGTGCGTCAACGGCCGAAACATCAAACTTTGCTTACGAATGTACATCGGTAAAGAAAACATACACATCTGCATGGTGGTGAGCAAGTGCCGACTGAGAGAGAGAGAGAGAGAGAGAGAGAGAGAGAGAGAGAGAGAGACAGACAGACAGACAGACAGACACAGACAGACACAGAGAGAGAGACAGACACAGACAGACAGACAGAGGGAGAGACAGAGAAAGAGGGAGAGAGGGGGGGGAGGTAAAAGAAAATAAAAGACCGCTTAAAAAAAACTGAAAAGAAAAAAAAAAGAAAAAAAAAAAGCAAAAGACAAAAGACAAAAAAAAATAGTACAGGTGTGGGTTTAAAAAAAAAACATAGGACAGATCAGACAGTGCTTGAGTTTTCACTGAAAAAAAAATCGATGCAGCGCAAGGATATTCAGTATGAGCCAGCAGGAGAATATATCGAAATGGGACAGACGCAGAAACTGTCAAACAGGTGCACAAACGAACAGTTTCTTTCAAAGGAGAACTGAAACAAGTGTAGAATCAACCAAAACTTGAAACGAATATACAGCAAGATTCATTCTGCATTGAGGAAGCTATATTCAGCTTCTAAACGGCCAAACCGAAGCGTGCTGGTACAAACAATGATTCATGCATATTCGTTGTGCCGTCAGCGTTTATGTCTCTGAGGATGAGTCTAGTAACAGCGAAATATAAATAATGAGGTAAAAAGATGTAGTGCAGATGGTGGTACTTTGTGAATAGTGGAAATTAAGAAGGGATGTGTGTGTGTGTGTGTGTGTGTGTGTGTGTGTGTGTGTGTGTGTGTGTGTGTGGTGTGTGTGTGTGTGTGTGTGTGTGCATGTGTGTGTGTGTGTGTTGACTGACACAATAAAAGATATCAGATTTATATCCTTTTTTCCCAGTTAGAAAAAATACAAAAAAAACAACAAACGACCAAAAAAAAAAAACAAGCTAACAACAACAACAAACCAAACGCAAACCAAACGACACGTCAACATACTGCTAATGTTTGAAATCTGCAAGTGACGTCGTCTGGCACGTGACATGTGATTTGTGTGTGACACTCTGTACATTAAATTCAGATGACTCGCCAGGATCACTCTGAGTGTTTACTTCAGGAAGATTTGTTGATTACCCTATCTTGACAACAAAACACGACAGAAATACAGCAGCAAAAGAGACAAACAAGATGCAAAGCATATAAACGTACTAATAGTAATTTTAAATCCCATGTAGTACGCACACACACAAACACACACACACACTTTCACACACACACACACTGACATATATATATATTGGAATATATATATATATATATATATATATATATATATATAGATATATGTTTTAAAATAGGATGGTAAAAAAATCGGGTGAAGTTTTAAAATCGACAATTCCGGATCCTGAAGATTAGTGTGACCAGCGCTCCTTGCAACAGAGCTGTCGATTTTAAAACTTCCTTTTACCATCCTATTTTTTTGAACAGATGTTGCTCCCCAAGGGGTCGAGCATTTTAAGAATTTTGGCTATTAGGCATTTTGTGAGTGGTATATATTTCTCAAATATATATAGTTTACTATATATTGATATATATATATATATATATAATATATAACGTACTCCCAGTGTGTGTGTGTGTGTGTGTGTGTGTGTGTGTGTATGTGAGTGTATGTGTCAGTCACTATAGCACTTTCTCCCCCTTTGGTGGTAGAAATTTTAAGTTTTGTAAGAGAAAAGAAAAACAAACGCTGCTCTTCCCGGCGGGGAAATGAACCCGGTTTCCCGCGTGACAGGCGGGGATACTAAACACTATACTACCGAGGAGCTTACAGAATTTGCTTTACACTTAAGTTTATAAACCATCATTGCTTAAACTGTACATCACAAAATTATCATTTATAGCCGTCAGTAAGGGCTATTCTAGCAAAAATAAAACATCGGGCATCATTCGTGGCCCATAATGAACATACCTACACATTTTCAGAAAGATCGGCCCAGCAGTTTTGTCTGGAGCGAGTGGAACACATTTTGACCACGGACGAACAGACAGACAGACAGACAGACATACAGACAACATTTTTTCCTTCGCATTGTGAAAGTACTCCCTGTTGTGTAAGAACTGGGAGTACAAAAAGACAAGCTGGACTGAAAACAGAGTGCTGATCTGCAGCGCTCCACTTGGAGAAGCAGTACACCGCGACACGTTCCTACAAGACCAGAGCAGCAACAACACGAAGTATCTCGGAATGACCCTGCAAAACGACGGCAAATGGAATGGAGCACGTCAACAACAACATATGCCCAAAGCCAGCAAGACACTGGGCTTCCTGCCAAGGAATCTAAAAAACACCGGTAGGAAGGTCAAAGAAATGGCATATAAAACACTAGCGAGACCAGTGCTGGAATACTTCTCCGCTGTCTGGGACCCACACACTGCCCAAGACATCCAGGACACAGAGTCCATCCATCGTAGAGCGGCCCACTTCGTCATGAACAACTACAAGCAAACCTCCAGCGTCACCACAATGCTGGAGGAACTCAAATGGCCACCCCTTGAGACGAGGCAGAAAGCGGCACGACTAACCATGTTTTACAACATGAAACACAACACAACGGCTGTACAGTTCCACCAACTAAAAACCCCCTCCAAACAAGATCAAGGAGGCGCCACAATCAACAATGCAGCAGAATAACATGCCGGACGGAACAAAGAAATATGTCGTTCCTCTCAAGAACAGTAAGGGATTGGAATCTGTTCCCTCAGGAAATAGTGCAGTGCAAGTCTGTAATTCCAACTCTCTCCTCCCCCTCCCCTTCCCCCCTCCCCCACTCCACCCTTCTTTGTATTCTATACCCTCCTTCATTCTCTCAATAAGGTTTTTTTTTTCAATCGTCTTCACCCCAAACGTAACAATAATAGTCAAACCCTTGACTGTGGTTACTAACGGAATGAGAAGTTAGAAGAAGACTCTTACCAACGATGGAAATCACGGTCAGCAAGACGGCAAGCCCCCACACTCCAGCCAAGAAGGCGAGCAGCCTCCTGCGACAGATGCACGCTCAAACATAAATGAATACTCAGTCAAATTTGACATTTTTTTTTCTGTCAAAGGTAAGTAGATCTTAAGTCAAATTTCAAGAGACCTATTGTCTGATTATATTTTTTAAAAAGATCCAAGTTCATTATGTAATCTTGGTCAAAAGTGAATAGGTCTTTGTGAAAAGGCAAAGAGAGTTTTAGTCAGAGGTCACTTCAGTCAAATGTAGAGAGATCCATTGTCTGGTTATATTCCAAAAAGATCCAAGTTTATTATTATAACCTTGGTCAAAAGTGAAGAGATCCTTTGTGAAAGTCAAAGAGAGTTTTAGTCAGAGTAATTTCAGTCAAAAGTAAAGAGATCTATCGTCAAAGGTAATCTTGGTTGAAGGTAAAGAGATCCTTTCTTTTTTCTTTTCAAGAGATCCTAATTAATGATGAATGGATACTGAGGTAAACACGGGTAAAATTAACTCAAAGGTAAAGTGTTATAGTCAAATTGCGAGAAATTTTAGTAATAGAGCCAAAAAAAAATTGAAGATGAAGACAGTCTTAGTTAAAATGTAATGGTAAGAGATTCCCAGTCACATGATAAGAGATCGTGTGTGTAAAGCTGTAAGGAACGGTCAGAGTACAAGACTGTTGACAATTGGTGAGAAAATGTTTCTTTCCTGTCTCATCCTCTGTTCCAGGTCAGTGGCCCGTACCCCCGCGCTGCTCTCTCTGACTCCCCAACCACAGCCACACCCTGGCAGATCCCCGCCACAGACCCGGCATCAGAAATCTGCTTGAAGTAGTCAGTTGTCAAATCGTGATGCAACCCACTACAGAAGAAAAGCACTACTGCTGATTCATCGCTGTAGTATATTTATGTATTCTTTTTAATTCCCCTTTGGGGGGGGCGGAATAGCTCAGCTGATAGAGCACCGGATTCGTAATCTTGGTGATCCTAGGGTTGCGGGTTCGAATACTTTGACCCCCCGGACTCTCACGCTCTTTGTATTCTTTCTTCAACAATATCTTGAAGGAAACTCTCTGTCAGGTTTGTCTGACTGAAGTTTTGGGCTGATCAACGCTTCTTCTCCGTCAGTCAACTCGCCTTCTTCGTGAATACTAATTTTATCGTCCGACAAACTGGACCTCATTTCTTCGGCTCCCTTTTACAAGCACTTATTCTGTGGACTATTTTTTTTTTCGAAGTCACACTCGGCGATCTTGCTGTTGTGTTCATTCTAGCTATCTGATCTCGCTTCTGAGAGCTTTGAATCGACTTTTCGATTTACTATTTTGAAGCAAACTGCCCTAAGGTCTTACGCAGAGAATGTGACCGAGTCTCTGAGAACTCGGTTTGGTCCCTATTTTCCCTACCATGCTCTGGCCTCTGACAGCAGTCTGTCCAGAGACGAAGTAAGCCGTGCCCAGACAAGTCCTATTGGCCAAAAAAAAACACAAAAAAAACTGAAAGCTGCCTACAGCCTACAACTTACTAGCTTTCAGGTTGTATGGTATTAGGGTAAAACAATGCGCACAAATGGCAAGAAATTCTAGTACACGTTTTTACTCTGCGACTGGCGATTGACGGATGCACATATCTCATGTAACTAGGATTGACCAATCGCTAATCGATGACTAATCCCATAATTAATCACCCTGAGACAACGCAGCAAGAATCTTTGCTTTCCAGAGGAAAATTGTCAGGGAATTCCAAGTTTAGGTTGCTGTTGACGATGATGATGATGATGATGATGATGATGATGATGACGATGACGATGACGATGACGCTGCTGCTGCTGCTGCTGCTGCTGCTGCTGATGATGATGATGATGATGATGATGATGACGACGACGACGACGACGGCGACGATGATGTAATTACTTGAAGAAACTTCATGACGGTAGAAATGAGGAACAATGACGGCCATGGTCCGGTCCAGTGCCATGGTAACCAGGGTGAGACAGGTAGAGTAGGAGGACAGGAGGACGAGTCCATATCGGAGGAAGCAGAGGGGGTGTCGGGAGGATATCCAGTCCAGAGGCCAGAGCCGTGGGAGGAGGAGGGACAACCCCAGAAACAGATCTGTTGTCGTCAGGCTTCCGGTCAGCAGCTGGGAAACATTGGACAGAGAGAGAGAGAGAGAGAGAGAGAGAGAGAGAGAGAGAGAGAGAGAGAGAGAGAGAGAGAGAGAGAGAGAGACTTATTTATGTGAAGGACATTGTCTGTCATGTACTGGTGCATATAAACAAAAATCATCAGCTGTGACAAATGTACGCAACTACATTATAAACAGCGTGCTCCATTATTATATTCATTCAAGACGGGAGAAATAAAGTGAGAGAGAGAGAGAGGGGGGGAGAGAGAGAGAGTCAGACAGACAGACAGACAGATAGAGGTTGAGAGATAGAAGGAGGAAGGGAGGGAGGGAGGGAGGGAAGGAGGGAGAAGAGGGGGGAGCAGTGATAGGGTAGAGAGGGAGAGGACGAAGAAAGGAAGTGACGAAAGCTCTTAAGCTCTTAGAGAGAGAGAGAGAGAGAGAGAGAGAGAGAGAGAGAGAGAGAGAGAGAGAGAGAGAGAGAGAGACACGGCAATTTATAATAAATCAGACGTCAGCACATCATTAAGAGATTTGTGAACAAATAGCTGCATGAGAACATATTACAGATACTTTATTTAAAAAAAAAAAAACGAGAACATAAAATATATCTATATACATTCCCGGAAGATAAAACCTCTCTCATTTTAAATCCTCTATGCAAAAACAAGTAAGATATTACGTATATCTTCATGTACAATCGATGGGATTAATAAGCTCAGTCAATACAGTGAAAGATGTTCATGATATGTAGGCGTAATTAGCATTTCATGTATGGGATTCTCTTCAGAGAGCACGTAAAGACCTCATGGCGAAAGCTTGGTCGTGTCTGGAGTTGTACTGTCGTGGCCTGTCAGCAGAACAGCGATGAGTGAGGCTACTACGGGATACACACGGCAGTTGCTTAGCGGTGACGTTTATCTGCCAGTGGGCTCTGCAGTCATGGCTGGTACACCCCATAGGAACGCTCCCGTTGAGGTTCTTTCGTGTCACATCCAGTGGGGGGAATAGCATCTGCCAGGGAGCAGTTGTGTCCCTTCACGTGTTAATGGAATGCCCTGTGGATGTCTGCACCCTATGTGAACACAGCGCAGGCTTCCAAAGTTGGTGCGAGATTGTTCTCTGCTGGTTCGTTCGACAGTTGAGGACAGTACTTCTCTGGTGCTACCCGCACTTCGGCTGTATTTTTTTTTTCTTCTTTCAGGTATGTAAGTGCTGGACAAACAAAGAGCTGAATGCACCTCATGTTCCCTTGACTGTCAGTAATGAAAGGCCAAATCACAGTTATTACTTTAAGCATTTCGTATCTGAAGAATGTGATGCTAAGTCAGAAATTCATAGTCTAAATCTAATTTCTTTATTAAAAAATACAACAACAACAAAAAACAGATGCAAAGCATACAGACGTACTCCCAGTTTATCTTGAATACGCGTGAGATATTCCGTAAAGAAGAAAATAGCGGTTAGTAAACCACTATAACGAAGATACCTACAGCTGTGACCCATAATGAAGATTTACAAATTTTCAGAAAAATCCGCCGAGTACTTTCTGAGATATTCCAAAAAGAAGAAAAACCGTTTTCAGAAAAATCCGCCGAGCGTCACAGCCGTTCGTAACGAAAGAAAAACCTACGGCTATAACGGTAAAATAAAACATTGAGCATCATCCGAGACCCATGATCAGCATACCTACAAATTTCCAGAAATATCGGCCAAGTCCTTTCAGAGATATTCCATAAAGAAAAAAAACCCGTTAGGGGCCTTTAAAGCCGTTAGCAGCGGCTATAACGGTAAAATAAAACATCGGGCATCATTCGTGACCCATAATGAACATATCTACAAATTTTCAAAAAGATCGGCCCAGAAGTTTTGTCTGGAGCGAGTGGAACACATTTTGACCACGGACAGACAGACAGACAGACACACAGAGAGAGAGCATTTCTTCGTTCCCATTGTAAAGTACTCCCTGTTCTATAAGAACACCAAAAAAAAATGAGAAAATAGAACAGGGCTGCATGCATCTCCTTATCTTAATCCTCATGTGCAGGCAATGTATTCGAGGACCTTAAGACCTCATTGCACTCTAGCTTTAACATTATATATGCTTTAATGCATTCGTATAACATACCTGTGATGCCATTTATATGGCCAGAGAAGGTTTCGATTGATCGTGTCAAAAGCTTTTTTTTTTCAAATCAATACACGCAACATAATTCTTTCAATGGAAACAAAATTATAGCTGCGTGAGCAATGAAAAGATGCAGCTGACAGTTGAGTTTGCTTTCTTAAGTCTAGCTTGATAATAAGCTGTGATATTATTTTCTTCCGTTCACTTTTGCTATGTGTTTTTAATCACTGATTCCAATTCGTTTACTGAATAAGCCACTCAAAGAAACTCCTCAATAATTATTCGGGATACTAACATCACCTTTCTCTATTTAAAAAACAAAAAAGAACAAACAAACAAACAAAAAAACGGTCTAAATAACAGATTCGGACCAGTTGTAGGGAAATACACCGCCATGAA
Source organism: Conus betulinus (assembly GCA_016801955.1). NCBI lineage: Eukaryota > Metazoa > Mollusca > Gastropoda > Neogastropoda > Conidae > Conus > Conus betulinus. The sequence continues at coordinate 104,562 of JADBJO010001805.1, read as the reverse complement.
ATAATTCATTACACAATTTCAGCGGAAAAATCTATTACCTACTTATTCGAATTCTTAAATAAATCGCTAGAGATGCTCTCGGGGCTGGCTGTTGCACGGTCTTTTCGTTTTCTGAAAGTAAACAGTATTTCCCTCTCTGAGATCAGACGATTCATTCAGCCATCTGTTTCTGTTTCAACTACATCCTCATCTATTGTGTTGCCAGAATCCCTTTTGAGCAAGGCTTTAAGGTTTTGAAAGCACGTATGAATAGTGATACAATTTCTAGGCACAAGCAAGCTCTCTCTCTCTCTCTCTCTCTCTCTCTCTCTCTCTCTCTCTCTCTCTCTCTCTCTCTCTCTCTCTTACCAACCGCGGCCGCCACCATAACCACCATCACCACCACCACCACCAACACCACCACTTCCAGTGACAGTATGCTTTTCACTGCTTTTAATGTTGCTGCTGCTGCAGCTGCTGCTGCTGCTACCACCACCACTGCAGCACCACTGTTGCTGACACTACTATTACAACAACAACTACTACTATTACTACTACTGCTGCTGCTGCTGCTGCTGCTGCTGCTTTCACTACTGCTGCTGCTTTCACTACCGCTGCTGTTACTACTACTGGCGTTACAAACCCCTACTGTTACTGCTCCTCCACTACTCCAACAACTACTATTATCGCTATTGCAGCTTCTGCTGCTGCTGCTGCTGCTGCTGCTGCTGAGCTATTCTTGTTACCCCTTCTCTGTCTTGCTTATTACCTTCATCTTGGCGTGTATGGAACGTGTTCGTACGATGGCGACCAGAGTTACACCGTTGATGATCGTCATCAGAAAGGACAGCACCGTGACCAAGGTTTGCCCCCCTGATCGCCACAATTCGCCGCTAGAGGGCGCCGCTTCGGTGGACAACGCCCAGTCAGTTCCGCTGACCGAGTCTGTCCCTGAGTCTGCCTCCGCTGGTGAGGTGAAAGGGGATTGGTCCATTCTGGGCCAATGGCGTGGCGCCTGTTAGGACCCTTCCTCCGCGTCCGGCAGTTCACTTCCGGTGGCTTGTTGCGGGAGATCTATGGCGGAACCCTGTCAGACATCACGTGATGGATGAAAAGGTCAAGCAAAGGAGGGGAACGGCGAGAGATCTCCCTACCAATCGGAGAGAGGCTGCCAGAACGGCACCGATCACGTGACCCCCACATATACGCACGGTAAGGTTTATGAAGGAAAAGAGACCTAGATGACAAACAAACATGGAAGTTTAAACAATCCAGAATCAAATCCAGTTCCTTTTTCAAAATAAACGATCCAGTGTCCAATCCAATTCCCTTTTCAAACTTAAAAGAAAAACATTTACTATGCTACCGAACAAACAAACAAACAAACAAAAAATACACGACAAACACGACGCGTTTCGACCTCTTTGGTCTTCTTCGGGGAAAAAGACAACCAACCTTCGTCTCAATGAAAACGTAGAACGAAAAATCACTTGTCTCTCCAAGTTGGGCGCAAACTGCACGGGGAATGTTTCTATCCGTGTAAAGATGGATGTTGTCCCAAAAAAGCTAAGGTGAAAGAGAATCTTTCTGATTCATGCTCAGCCATCATATATGTCCCCCATGCACTAAAAATAGTAACGGTTTCTGATTGGTAGCTGGAGACCGCGGCATTCTCATTATCAAGCAACATACTGCTGCTTATGTGTCATATCACACACGCACACTCACATGCACGCACGCACACACGCAGACACACACACACACACACACACACACACACACACACACACACACACAGAGAGAGAGAGAGAGAGAGAGAGAGAGAGAGAGAGAGAGAGAAAGAGAGAGAGAGAGAGAGAGAGAGAGAGAAGACAAGACAAGACAAGACAAAAATTCTTTGTGTACGAGGATAATAGATAAGCACTGATGTGCTTTTTTTTTTTACATCCAGTCCTCGCCCTGAGTAGGGTCAACAATGAACGTAAGCGTAGAGTAAAACCCCCGTCATGCAGTCTCAGATCTGATGATGTCTGTTCCATAATGATAAGCTTACTTTCTTGTTGTGATGTTACTGACCATAGATTCTTAAAATTCTTTGCCCTGCATTCTTGGTTTTGTGTTATGCACCAATTATTGGAAGCGTTTTTTTGTTTTGTTTTGTTTTTGTTTTGTTTTTTGTTTTGTTTTCTTTTGTTTTTGTTGTTGTTGTTTTTTTTGTTATTATTTGTACGATTGTCTTGTTGCAAAACGAACATTACCCCCCCCCCCTTCCCCAACCATCTCCTCCGTGAGTTTTTACAAGAGTCGATTTATAATAGACCATTTGAATATGAATATACCAACCCATCTCTCTCTCTCTCTCTCTCTCTCTCTCTCTCTCTCTCTCTCTCTCTCTCTCTCGAAAACTGGTGTTCAGAACTCTCTGACAGCAACCGTTACAAATTTTATTGTACCTTTAAAAGCATATTAAAGTGTGACCAATATTTCGATATTATGAATTCACATCAGAAATGTGTATAGTAAGTTTCGCTTGGGGATAACAGATATGAATTGTAAACAGATATAGATACAAATGAGAGAAAAAAAAAAACCGGCATGCTACAATGTCCGTTTTGTCCAGCCTCTCAAGAAGATGCAACCCATTTTGTTGTTCTTCTGCCTGATCAATGACGACCGAATGAAATAAACAGCTTTCAGATTTCAATTTAGTAGTTGTCCTCAGAACGCAAAAACTATCCATTCTCAGAACGCAAAAAATTATCCATTCTCAGTACGCAAAAATTATCCATTCTCAGAACGCAAACATTATCCATTCTCAACGTCACTAATCCATCATCCACAGTGAATCTGGCTAAGTGTTTTTCTTTTTTTTAATGCCTTCAGATTCTACAGCAGCATGCTGGATCACTGTTATTGCACGTGCGACAGTAGATAAACTCATCGTCTAAATTGTGGTCGCGCGCTTTTTTTTTTTTTTTTCTTTTTTTCGTTTTTTTTTTTTTTTTTTTTTTTTTTACTGCTGGCCTGTTTTTCTTTTTCTTTTTTTTTTTTTTATTCGACAATTCGCGTTTTCTTGCGAAAATTATTTGATTGCGTGTAGATGTGCCGGTTTACGTGCATATGACTGTATGTGAGCGCTTGCGCTCCCACATGTTACTTTCCTGTTTTGTTGAGAGAGAGAGAGAGAGAGAGAGAGAGAGAGAGAGAGAGAGAGAGACAGAGACAGACAGACAGACAGACAGACAGACATATTGTTTAGTAAAAGTAGTGAGTATATAACGACGGTACTGAACAAATCTCCACAATTATATATAAATATCACTCGATTGTAGGGACACAATATCTGAAGAGTAAACCATCTGAAGTCTGAAGTCTTTCTCTTTGGCAGTTTATTGATTCTCTGCGTGAATTAAGAAAGTAAATGGCGGGGTTGGGGGGGGGGGGGGGGGGTAGTTTACCCCTCCACCTGGAGCGATGCGTCGTGGTGTCCAAAGTTTGAATAGTACTTCAACTTCTGCAAGTTGTTCAGCCTGGTTAGGTAAGATAATGTTGCTAATAGCCCAGCCGACCACAAAGGGCCATACCAGGGCTGTCACCACGTTGAAGTTAAGTCACAAAGTCATACAAAAAAAAAAATCATTCAATCATCTCTTTAAGATACACTTTTAAAACCGTACCAGAAACTTCGTTAAAAATTAACTTCCGTAAAATCTGAGATCAGAAGAAAAATGTTAATCTCTTTCAGAAAGTCCAAAAATTACGTCAGGTAGGACATCTCTGAACAAAGTTTTCATGGAGTCTGCTGTTAAGTGTTTATGTCTCACATCGTGCAAGTCCCAGCACTCTGAAAGAATATGTCTCAGTGTGAGTGGAAAATGACATGGAATGCACCACGGAGTTTCTTCAGTTTGGTTAATGGCTTCACATTCTGTGAATTTTGAGTAAAACAGTTTTCTAGAATTCTTTCAAGAAGGAGCATTCAGAACTATCTTTATTTGGGGGTGGGGGTGGGGGTGTATGTCCTGCCAACTTTTATTATTCCCATATCAAATCGTTTATTTGTTTCATTACTAATCATTCATATTTCTAACACATCGCTAAAACTGTCAAGGATAAGTATTGAGCATTTAAGTGAAGTTACTTTATTATTTGCACGCTAATTATTATCAGCAAAGTATAAAATTCCATGTTTTTGTATCTTTAAACTTGATTCCGTTCATTTTTCACGGCTAATCATTGTAGTCAAAATTCTTCTACCTCAAGGTCAACAAACAAACAACTTGCTATCTCTCTGCCTACAGCCTCTTTCACTTCTGAATCAAGTGTAATCTGACCTTTGACTTTTTACGAAAAGGTTCAATTTTGCGGCTTAAGCCGTCACCGAAACCATGTTCTTTTACAATTATAGTTTCATAAATCAAACGCTTTTCCGAAATCACCACAGAGTTGGAAACCAGGAAGACTTTTTTCCAAGTTGATATATATATATATATATATATATATATATATGTGTGTGTGTGTGTGTGTGTGTGTGTGTGTGTGTGTGTGTGTGTGTGTGTATTATCTATTCAAGTCATAAAATGCCATGTTTTCGAATCCATGTTTTCATCTAATGTGTCTCCTTGGAAATCCTTTAGCCCCATCCCCCACATCCACCCAACCCAACCACCCTCTCCACTTTCCTCTTTTCTGCCCTCCACCATCCTGTCATTCCTTCATCTTGATCTATCACGCACTTAATCAGCTAATTGTCAAAGTGAGGCGAGGAAATAGTCTGGACAGAGGAAATTCCATGCAGATGCGTAGGCGGTTCCGGGTCCAGATTTATTTTGTTCTTGTTACCGGTCTTTCTATCAACCTTGAGCGACCCGCAGACGTTGGAGATAGTTACCGTGTGGATACAGTGTTCCCACATACCACATTCTGCAGACGTTGGAGATAATTACCGTGTGGATACAGTATCCCTGGCTGATGCATTTGTACCATAGTGTTTAACTACCTCGGCTTTTCGGATGATCCCTAGAGTCTTTTAGCCAGAGTACAACAACAACAACAACAACAACAACAGGAAAAACTGCCGTAGATGTCTGCCCAGGAAAAAAAGAACTTGAGTATTCAACTCAGCTGACGTACGAAGGCCGTTATCGATCGTCGTTGTACCGGAGAAGACAACTCGTACGTCGTTTCACACAGGCTCACGCTTAACAAAACATGTTTTTTTCACTTCCATCCGATTTTAGATAGTCGCATGCGCATCGACTTTGCGCGTGCTGTTCAGTCTTTTCAGAAATCTGCCTTTTTGAATTAACGAAAACTCTGTGTGATCGAATTTATAATTGAATCGAGGAACGTAGAGCGACCGCCATTTGAAAGGGAAATGAGCCTCGCGTGGATTATGTTCTCCTGATCCAGGAAAGAAATTTTAATTGAAACTTGTAGGCGATGGGCGAGGGGGGAGGGGGGGGGGGGGGGATAGCACGAACCGGAACAGAACGCTATTCTAATCTGCAAACTATCCAATCGCAGTATAGCGGACAGGTGCGCCCATCGTTTGAAACCGTGTTGCTCATCTTGTAAAGCAAATGCACCTGCAGGCTTCCCTAGCTGAGATGGGAGGAGGGATGAGGGTGGAGGGTTGGGGGTGGGAGGTTGACGTTCGTTATATAACAGGGCAACTAGGCATATAAAAACCATCAAACCCGACAATTCATCAATCCACGAATCTCTCAGCAAGAGTGCATGACAAAATCGTTGGGAAATAACCTCATTGACATGACTTAGATATGTACATTGATGTGGTACACAACATAATCACTAAGGCCAACATAAAAACGATCGTGGCAATAATCATCTCTCTCTCTCTCTCTCTCTCTCTCTCTCTCTCTCTCTGCGAATAAACAGCACACTAAAACACTAAACACTCCTTTGCAAGTTTGAAGGGCTCAAGGGTTGGTACAGGACGTGCAAAAATACAACTGACAATAAAACACACACACACACACACACACACACACACACACACACACACACACACATATATATATATATATATATATATATATACACACATATAATATATATATATATATATATATATATATATATATGTGTGTGTGTGTGTGTGTGTGTGTGTGCGTGCGTGCGTGCGTGCGTGCGTGCGTGTGTGTGTGTGTTTATGGACTGTGGTGTGATTTGACGCCAAGAGCACAATCAGCCGTGTCTCCCTGATGAGTCCGATCCAGTGGACGAAAGGCCTAGGAGCAGGCAATACATATAGATCTGCTTCCTTCAGAGGGATTACGATGGCTCCCGAATGCAGCTAGTGAAGGATTTCATATATATACTTTCCAATTTTCTTTATCTTCAATTTCTTTTATGATTTCAAATCTTTGCCAAGTCATTGCTATAATGATGGAAGAATTGTTTATGTGCACTTGTTTTCCCCCACTACTTAATTGTTCAGTGTATATATATATATATATATATATATATATATGTGTGTGTGTGTGTGTGTGTGTGTGTGTGTGTGTGTGTGTGTGTGTGTTATTCTGTGCGTTGAGTGGGTGGATGGATGGATGGTTGGGGTGTGATTTGTGAAAATATAGTTCCATAGTCATGTTTTTTTATGGCCACTCTTAATAAATCTTTGGAGATAAGAGTACTCTTGACTTGACTTCTGTCAATGTTTAAACGCTTTTCTAGCTCTCGCGTAATTGCATCTATTGGGTGCAATGTCTTTATGACCCACCATATCTAGTTTATTATCACGCTATTAAAATCATGATGTCTTTGGGTGCATTATAAGAAAATAATTAGACCCTGTTCGTTTGCGCATAGAAATACAACAAAAGGATTTTTTTTTTCAAAAGCAGTGAAACAGCACCACATGATATTCTTATTTGTATCTCCAAGCACATCAATTACACTAAATTCCAAGTTATAACTGTTTTATTGTACTTATTTCTATTTCTTCTTAAAAGAAAAAAAACATTCGGTTAAAAGAAAAAAAAAAGAAACAAGAGAAACGCAATTCAGATTCCATGCTACAAAAACACTGTCTGCGCTTGAATTCTTCATCTATTGCCTTTCTCCTTGAATAGTCTGCATTCACCAGGGTTTGCTCTGGCTTCACGTTACAGCATCAGCCAATGATATCTCCTGCTGGTACCACTTGCTGCTGCTGCTGCTGCTGCTGCTCTCAATGCTGCTAGGGCTACTGGTAGTTGTAACGTTACTGCTGCTGTTGCACATACGTGCTACTAACTCTACTGATGTAGCTGCTAGGGGCACTGTTATGGCTACGACTACTACAGCTGCTGCTGCTGCGGCGGCTACTACTGCTGCTGCTCTCACGGCTGCTGGTAGTTGTAACACCATCGCTGTTGATGCACACATACTGTTACTGTTGATTCGACTGCTATCGCTGCTACAGCTACTTTAACTGCTCAGAGCACTACAGCTGCAGCTGCTAAGGACTGTTACTAGTACTACTACTACTACTGCTGCAGCTGCTGCTACTATCGCTACTGTTGCTGATGTAACCATTGCTTCTTCTTCATCATCATCATCATCATCTTCTTCTTCTTCTTCTTCTTCTTCTTCTTCTTCTTCTTCTTCTTCTTCTTTTTCTTCTTCTTCCAGTACTACTACTACTACTACTACTACTACTACTATTACTACTACTACTTCTTCTTCTTCTTCTTCTTTCTTCTCTCCTTCTTCTTCATCGTCGTCATCATCTTCATCTTCTTCTTCATTCTTCATCTTCATCATCATCATCATCTTCTTTCTTCTTCTTCTTCTTTTTTTCTTCTTCTTCTTCTTTTTCTTCTTCTTCATCATCATCATCATCTTCTTCTTCTTCTTCTTCTCATCATCATCATCATCATCATCGTCTTCTTCTTCTTCTTTTCTGTTGCTATTGTACTCTGACTGCTGCGTCTGCCGCTCTAACTGAACTATTCCATCCGCTGCTACTACTGCTACTACTACTACTACTACTACTACAACTAATACTAATCTAACGTCACCGCCACTACTGCTCCTCCTTTTTTTCCCTCTACTCCTCCTCCTCCGTCTCTCTCTTGCTGTTGCATCTACTGCTGCTACTACTGCTGCTGCTGCTGCTGCTGCTACTACTACTGCCACCACTACTACTACTACTGCCACCACTACTACTACTACTGCCTCTGCTACTACTACTACTACTACTACTACTACCACTACTACTACCACTACCACTACTACTTCAATACTCACGGGCACGTCGGCAACCGTTTTCCTCTTATCTGGCTGGCCCCCTAGTCCATCATCTCATGCCACAACCACGGCGAAAACTGAAGCCGGCGAGATGCCAAAGTGGAGCAGACTTGAAAGACACACACAGAGAGAGAGAGAGAGAGAGAGAGAGAGAGAGAGAGTGCAGACGGAAGGATGGGTTAGTGATGGAGGGTGTGGAGGGGAGAGAGAGAGAGAGAGAGGGAGAGGAGAGCGGAGAGCGAGGTATCCGCGAGATGTTAGCATCCCAAGAGACCACGCCCAGTCTTGTGGAGACTGGAGAAGACACACAGCACGCTGCTGTCCGCACGCCGCAATGAGGACTTTGTACGAACACACTTCATAATCCATCATGCCGAACAGTTAAGTAGTGGGGGGAGAACAAGTGCAGGTCAACACTTCTTCCATCATTATTATGATGACTTGGCAAAGATTTTAACTAAAAGGGAAAATATTTTTTTTTTAAAGGGGTGGGGAGGGGGTTGAAGGGGAAGAAAATGGTAACATAAAATTAAGAAAATATATCATAAGCTACGAAAACCCTTCGCTAGCTGCATGGAGGAAGTATCGCAATCCTTCTTGAAGGCAGATCTCTTGGTATTTCCTGCTCCTTGGCCTTTCGTCCGCTGGATCGGACTCATCAGGGAGACACGGCTGATTGTATCAGCAGCTCTTGGCGTCAAATAGAGACATGTCAGCGTTTTTGTTTTAAGCCTACCTACGTTATGAGCCAGCATTTCATGTGAAACTGATCATTGACCAAAAGAACAACTCCCCACCTAATTAACAGCAAACAAGTGGGGTAGTCTTTGCTCCCATAAGGAAACTCTCCCAGAACAAGGACAGGACAACAACAAAATGTCTTCATAGTAATGATTTGGCAAAACTTTGAACTTAAGGAGGGAGGAGAGGATGGGCAGGAGATTGAAGAAGATGTATAAACTGGGAACATGAAATTAACAAAATATGAAAACTCTTCACTGGTTGCATAAGGGAACCATCGCAATCCCATTTAAAGGCAAATATATTTGTATTGCCTGCTCCGAGGCAGATATATTTGTATTGCCTGCTTGTATTGCCTGCTCCAAGGCAAATATATTTGTATTGCCTGCTCCGAGGCTTTTCGTCTGCTGGGTCGGAATTCATCAGAGAGACACGGCTTGCTGTATCTGCGCTCCTGGCGTCAAATAGAGACACACCACAGTCCATAATACCGTGGTGTTCTCACCACCAAGGGTGCAAAAAAGAATCCAATAGCACCCCCGAAGCAGCCAGCGAAGAGTAGTAAAGGAAACCAACGAAAGTGTGGGGAGAAAAAAAGTTGCTGAAAAACTACAGATATTATGCCAATAGTATAAAATGTAAGGGGCAATCTTTGAGCCTACGCTTGAGGATCCACCCAAGGATGCAAGGGAGATCAAAAGATAAACACAAAGATATTGTGCATGCGTTCACGCACGGAACCTCGGTTTATATTCTCTCATTCGAACTGTATGGGGAATGGAGTCAGAATCAATGTTACATTTGGTTCTGACTCCATTTCCCACACAATTCTTCGAATGAGAATATAAACCGAAATTCCGTGTGTGAACGCACGTATATATATATATTCTTGCACACACGTCAAATCCCATCACCAACTTTGGGACGAGAAGGCCCAGTTTGGCCGTTGGTATGGATGACACGTTACACATAGCATGCGCCTTCCCCGACGTTGGAGTATGGCTGCCTTAATGGCGGGATAACAAACAAAACAAAAAACAGTCATAGACACAAAATTCCACTCCCTTTGTTGGGTAGTTGGGATTAATCCTTGCCTGTCTATACAGGGAGTGTCCGCAGGAGTATCAGCCTGCGTGCGCAGAAGTTCTCTGACCGAAAATATGTTTAGAAAGGTGATAGTTTGCCTAGAAAAGCATGTGACCTTGACCCATTACCTACATTCATTCTGTTCCCAAAAGTTGTAAAAACAAACAGCTGACTGATGACAGAATTGAAGTTCTTCTCCTTGCTCCTCCTAGACTCCTAGGTCATCCCTCCCTTCTTCCATCACCGTCGGAAGTTCTGATATTCAGCTCTCATCCCAGACTCGTAATCTCGGTGTGACTTTTGATTCCACCCTTTTTTTCAAGCACCACGTGTTTTAATGTTTGTGAGGCAGCATACCTGGAAACCGTAAGATCAGTTCAATCAGACACTTCCTTTCCCATTGAAGCCACAAAAACTCCGGTTTTGTTCCCAAGTTCTCTCAAGGCTGGACTACTGCAACAGTCTCTTGGCTGGCTCACCAAGTTACCTACTCAATAAACTGCAGAAGGTTCAGAATAGCGCTGCCAGGCTTGTTTGCAAGGCGTCTAAACATCAACATGTCACTCCTTTGTTGCAGTCCCTCCACTGGCTTCCAATCCATCCAGAGTCGAGCTGACTACAAGCTGGTTTCAATCTGTTTTCTTTTCTATTTCTAGTACTGGACCACAATACCTCTCAGACATCCTCCATATCTATACCCCATCCCGTCAACTTCGATCCTCTGCTTCTCTCTCTCTCTCTCTCTCTCTCCTCTCTCTCTCTCCCTCTCTCTCTCTCTCTCTCTCTCTCTCTCTCTCTCTGTGTGTGTGTGTGTGTGTGTGTGTGTGTGTGTGTGTGTGTGTGTGTGCGCGCGCGCGAGGGGGGGGGGGGAGGGTGCGTGCATGTAGGCTCGCGTAAATTCTGCTTATACATTAATGTGGTGTGTTTGCACTGTGTTTCTTGTTATTGTTTTTGTGTTAAGCAAGTTGCTGTCTTGTTATCAGCTTGTCATGTCTTATCGTATAGCTTTATTGTGTGTTGATTATGTAAAGCGCTTAGTGCCCTAATTTTTAGAGAACAGGCGCCATGTAAATTAACATTATTATTATTATTATTATTATTATTATTATTACTAGTCATGTTTTGTTTTCTTTCTTTATGAACGAATTAGCGTTGGGGGTTATCAGATAAGGAGCCATGGTACCACCTTCTTGTATGATGATTTGTAACTGTTTATACTGCTCCCTACCTAAGCTTTTCCAATAAAGTGAAACAATTTGTAAAGGGCTGAGTCAGCTCTCTGTCTAAAAGTATATTTGGATAAATAATGGATAATAGTTTTCAGGAAAGCGGGGAAGGACGGGGGGGGGGGGGGGGGGGGGGGGGGGGGGGGGGGGGGGGGGGGGGGGGGGGGGGGGGGGGGGGGGGGGGGGGGGGGGGGGGGGGGGGGGGGGGGGGGGGGGGGGGGGGGGGTTTAGGTTTAGGTGCCAGAGAAACATGGACGTGTAGTAGAAACTGTGATACCCATTGTCAACCTCTTTAAATACTTAGGAATTCATTTTTCAGTGTGGCTGATTTTGGTTGCAGCATGTTGTAACCTTACAAGCAGAGGGGGAGGGGGGGGGGAAGCTCTACTTTGTATTCTGCAAAAGCTACTTAAGTTAAACAGTAATTCTTTCGCTTTTTTCATTGTAAGTTATTTAATTCACAGTTTCAGCCTATTTTTTGAACATGACGTAGACTTGTGGGACTGAGCCGATGCATTCCAATGTTAACAGGTGCATTTGCTCGCCTTCACGTCTTAACCACTAGGCCAACCTGGTTTAGCACCATGTTCAACATAAGAAATCTACACAAACAAACACGCGAGTGTGTGCACGTGCGCGAGCGCACGCACACACACACACACACACACACACACACACACACACACACACGCACGCACGCACGCACGCACGCACAAACACACACACAGAGCAGTGGAAGGGGGGGGGGGTACAGCAAACAACAACAACAACAACAACAACGGCACGTTCCGCTTACCAGCACGCCACTAATGAAACTAATTAAACTCACAGGATGCCGAGCGATCTCTGAGATCAGTCACAGAGTCGTCTAGAATGAGCCGTTTCCACCTAGTTAGGAGAGCGCGCAACTCGATAGGACTGCCTCCACAGAATAATGCGGGTTAAAGTACAAAACCTTGTATCGATTAAGAAAGACGGTGACGTATACGTATTCCCTTAGGAAGTGCACCCTCTCTTAGGCCAACCACCCAACCCCACCCCACCCCCCCACCCCACCCTGAAATTGAACCGTATCATGTCAGGGTTTCGAGGGTCTATAGAGCAGGTCTCACACAGATCGTTCTGATCTGAGCATCTTCCAGTTCCTTTTGTTAGAGACACTCAAAGAAACTGGAGATTTATTCACTCAGCGGGGGCTGGGAATAGCTCAGTTAGTAGAGCGCCGGACTCGTGATCCTCGGGTTGCGGGTTCGAATTTCGGTACAGGGGGATTTTTTTTTTTTCCTTAGTTAACATTGATTCTGACTCCATTTCCCCATACAGTTCGAATGATAATATAAACCGAGGTTCCGTGCGTGAACGCATGCACAATATCTTGCACACACGTCAAATCCCATCACCAACTTTCGGAAGAGAAGGCCAGTTTGGCTGTTGGTAGGGATGACTCGTTACACATAGCATGCACCTTCCCTAAAGATGGAGTATGTCTGCCTTAATGGCGGGATAAAAAAAAAACACATAGACACAAACCTCCACTGCCTGTCTATACAGGCAGTGTCCGCAGGAGTATCAGCCTGCAGAATTCGCTCAGCAGGATCACGTAGCATCGCAGGTGGATGGTGGATTTATTTCATGTCTGTTGA
>JADBJO010001805.1:84128-86628 GCA_016801955.1 Conus betulinus | reverse complement strand
GTATGTCATTCAGGTGAGACTTCTTGGCAGTGCGTTTTCTCACGTGGTGCACTGTCCTTGTTGGTTTGGCTGGACTGCTTTCTCCATTCTCTTGGCGTCCTCTTCTTCTTTCCTCCAGCTCCTCTATTAACTTGTCTCTCTTTGCTTTCCCTTTTGCTTTTGACCACCATTTCACATCTGTTGACCCCCAGCCTCTGACTGTTGGTCGAAATTCGAAATATTCTTCTCCTTCAACGGCAGCGAAGAATCGAATATGCTTTCAGCAGTATATTGTAACTTACCAGCATAGCCAGCATTTAAAATTGGCACCAGCCACTGTGGCGAAGTGTGGTTAGCATCGCGGACTCCCGGCGGGAGGTCGTGGGTTCGAATCCCATTAGAGTCATGTGGGTTTTTTTGCCTGCCGACCGGCTCCTGCACAGAGTTGAGTTTCCTGCGGACACAGTTGGGAAGACTGGGACCACACAGTGAAAGGAACGTAGAGTACAGCCCTGTCATGTAGTCTCAGACCGAAATGGAAATCCGTAGCATCATCTTAATCATCCTCATTCTCATCGATCAGCATAAAAAAAAAAGTCTCAAATTCTGTGGCCCTTCATGCCCTGCTCTCATGGTGACCTCAATTTCGATGTCCTCTCCACGTCTGTGGCCTTGTTTGGTTCCGTCGGGGTCACCGGTATCGGCGAGTCCATGGGGGCTGTCGTTGGACGAACGTGGTGGCGCCCTCCGGAGGGAGAGCTCACTCACGCCGGCTCCGCGACTAAGCAATTATTGTCGTCAGTAGGGGCTTAGTAGGTGGTGCAGTGTCTCCTCCGGTGGGTTTGCCTCTTGACGACTTGACATTGACTGCTCCCTGTGGATTGCCGGTGCCGGGGCTGCGGTGGGGCCGACCGGGCTGTGGCTGTGGACGGGGTGTCGGAATGAGCGGCGTGGGTGCACTGCCTCTGAGGTGCGCAATATATCTTTGTTTTTTCGTTTTGGACTCGTATACCTTTCTTGCATGCTGGTCTATTGTTATCAATGTAAAAAATTGTTGGGGAAAATCGTAAAAAGGCTTTCAAAAAGTCCACTTCTTGACTTATTAGCAACTGGTCAGCTGACTGATTGATTGATGATTGACTTGACTGACTGATTGATTGATTGATTGATATTTTTCTTCTTTTTCTTCATCTCCTGCTTTTTTATTCATCTTCTTTGTCCTCATCATTTTTAAGTCTTCTTCTTCTACTTCTCCTTCTTTATCTCTCTTCTTTGCTGCTTCTTAGTCGTTCTCCTTCTTTTTTTCTCCTCTCCTCCTTCTCCTTTCTTCTTCTTCTTATCTTCTTCAGCCCCTGATCGATGTGGCCTTTCGCGCGGTCGGCTGGGAATAACCAATGATACTCTCTCTATCTCTCTATCTCTCTCTCTCTCTCTCTCTCTCTATATCTCTATCTCTCTCTCTCTCTATCTCTCTCTTCCCCCATCCAATCCCTCCACACCCTTCTTCTTCTTTCTTCGTCTTCGTCTTCTTCTTCTTCTTCTTCTTCTTCTTCTTCTTCTTATTCCGCTTCTTCTTCATTATCACCATTTTATGAATGAAAGATCATACATCATCATAAGATCATCATATCATCATCATCATCATCATCATATCTTGTTAATCTTCTCTTCTTCCTCCTCCCTCTGGCTCTTTCTCTCCTCTTGTTTCTCTCTGTCTCAGTCCTGCGTGCGTCGCGAGGGCGTCGCGCGGCGCGCGCATGTGTGTGTATGTTGTGTTGTGTGTGTGTGGCGTCTGGGCGTCTGTGGGTGTGTGTGTGGTGTCTCTCTCTCTCTCTCTCTGTCTTGATCAAATCACCCCACCTAGAGCGCGCTCGCAATATCGTAGAACCACCTATAGAGCGTAAGGCCGAAAACCCCCCGAGAGCGAGGAGATGGTCGGAGAACGAGCCATGGAAATTAGCGAGCTGGGAGGCCCCAGAAGGAGATCTTTCTTTACTTTCCCAGCAGGACCTCTCCGAGAGATGCCCCTGCTCTCTCTCAGAGATCTCGAGCAAGAGGCTCTCGGGCTTCAGCCTCCTGGCGACTCTAGATCTGATCGAGCTCTCTATCTCTCTCTCTATTAGGAGGATTCGTTCTTCTTCTTCGGAGGCTTCTTCTTCTTATTCTTTTCTTCGGAGGCTTCTTAGTCGGATTATCGGAGTCTTCGTCTTCTTCTTCTTCTTGCTTCGCTTCTTTCGGAGTCGTCGGGGGTTCTTCTTATTCGGCTTCTTCTGATGAGTCTTCTTGATGCGGGAGAGTTCTTAGTATCTTCTGCCCACTATATCTCTATTTTCCACCAAGTTCCACCACTCTAGATCTCTATTTTTATCCCTCCACTCTCCCCACCACACAAAACCTATCTCTCTGCTCTATCTTCTATCCTCTCTCTTCTCCCTCTCTCTCTCTCTCCTTCTCTTTTTCTCTCTCTCTGTACCTCCCTCTCTGTCTCGGTCTTACTCTCTCATTCCCTCATATCTCTCTT
>JADBJO010001805.1:74128-76628 GCA_016801955.1 Conus betulinus | reverse complement strand
CTTGTCCTGTCCTGTCCTGTCCGCATCTGCACGTGGCGCCCGTGACTTGGAGACTGGGGGGTGGGGTGGGGTGGGGGTGTGTGTGGGGAGGGGTGGGGTGGGGGTTGGTGGGGGCTCATGGGGAAGGGAAGGAAGGATGGTGGCCGAGGTTAGAAGTTACGGGCGAAGAGCCAGGGCATCAGGAAACTGCTGCCCCCTCCCCCGAAACATCAAGGCGTACAAGGGGTTCATGTCCATGAAACCGTGCCATGCTGTGGATTGGAGAAACACCAGGCAGAGAACATTGAACAAAAAATGAACAAACAACAACAACAACAACAACAGCAACATCAACAGCAACAACAACAACAACATACATTCATGACCAAGGAAACCACGAACGCGAGATAAACGATGAACAATGATGTGAAGGGAAATCACACAACGATGAACAATGGAGGAGAAAAGATGGTAACACTATGGACAACGAACCAGATGGATTACATGACAGTGAACAATGAATGGGGAAAATTAGGTAATGAAACAACGACGAGGAAAATCATACAATGATGCGTATGAACTGAAAATTTCTACGTCAATGAACAAGAAAGTGGATAGGTCATATAACAATGAATAAATGGGGGGGGGGGGGAGGGGGGAGGGGGAGAGGGGGAGCGGGGGTCGGGGGAGCGGGGGGAATTAAAAAAAAAAAAATTCAACAGTAAGCGAAAAAAAACAACATTGAACCATGAAACAAAAGCGTCACACAACAAGAAACAACGTCACACACACACACACACACACACACACACACACACACACACACACACACAGACACCACACACACACACACACACACACACCACACACACACACACACACACACACACACAAAGGGTGCACACACACACACACACACACACCACACACACACACACACACCAACACACAACGATCGATTAAAGAAAATATCACACAACAATGTATCAAGAAGGAGAAAAAAAAAAAAAACACACAACAACGACAAACAACGAACGAGAAAAATAAATACACTAACAAAGAAAAATACACACAACGAGGAAAAACAAAAAAAAAAGAAAAGAAAGAAAAAAAGAGAGAAAAAAAAAAAGCACAAAACAAAACTGACGCAACAGTGAAGGGAAAAAAACACCTTATAACAATAAGCATTGAACGATAACAAGACGATTTTTTTTCTTTTTTTTTTTTTTTTTTTTTTTTTTTTTATTTTTTTTTTTTTTGAAATCATGCCACGACAAACAATGAATTGTGAACAGGACCACACAATGGTGAATAACGAACCAAACACATCATACATAAATAACTCATACACGACAAAACTCATGCAAAATTGAACAACGAAGAAAAGAAAAAGAGAAAAAAAAAACGTTACACCACCAGAATAAACAACTAAGGAGCACTGTCACATGACTACGAAGAATGAACAAGTAAAAAAAAAAAAATGTAGGCTTGGTTGTTGTAGTAGGTGGACTAGTCTAGATGAGCGGCGTTGGAAAGCCTCGAAATACACTGGGAGAGATTGCAAAAGACAGAAAAAAAGAAAGAAAGAAAGAAAGAAAGAAAGAAAGAAAGAAATTGACCTACAAGGCCCAACGTTTGGGTAGGTCTGTAAACTTGCAAAAAAAGGAACAGACAGATTGATTAATTAATAATTAATTAATTAGATAAATGAATAAATAGAGATAGATAAATCAAACCAATCCACTTACAGAAAGGCTTGCCATGGATTACTGAACATTCCTCCAAATCCAGAACTGCCTGTAAACGCAAGAAAAACACGACTATCAGATGATATATCAGAATATCATATAGTGTAATATAACATAACAACATGCAATCTGGTATAATGGGACATAACACAATGTGGTGTGATATCCTATGACATAATATGATAATGAAATTATATAATATAATATAATATGATCTAATCTAATCTAATCTATCTAATATACAATATGATATACTACTATAACATGATATAATACAACATAAGATAAGACAAGATACTATGATATAACTACATGATATTACATATTGAAATACGTTACTGTGGTATATGAAAAACAAGTACAGGAACCTTTGCTCCCAAACCCAGAGAAAGCCACGCAACTTCAAAGGAAACGTCGCCTGCGCTACCAATCCCGTAGCGCACATATGGATGTGATTTTTTTTTTACATACTGATCGTATTGCTTTAACATGCGCAAAAAGACTCGACTTACGCAAGGTACTAACAGACAAAAAGAGTATACATGTAAAAAAAAAAAATAAAAAAAAATAAAGATTTCATCTTTGGCAACCGGGTGAAGAGAGTCGCAGTTTCTGTGCAGCTGCTCGGAAGAAATTGATATGTTCCGTGTTCCGTTGTGGGGGGGGGGGGGGGGGGGGGGGGGGGGGGGGGGGCGAAAAAAAAAAAAAGTTGAAAATAATTCGTACAGATTTCCTTTTGCACTTTTCGCCTTTTTGAGGCGGCATCCATCTTG
>JADBJO010001805.1:56628-66628 GCA_016801955.1 Conus betulinus | reverse complement strand
TTGTGACATGAAGGGTGGGGTGAGGTTGTGGGCGGGGGGGGGGGGGGGGGGGAAGGCAGGGAGAGAGAGAGGGGGGGGCGGGGCGGGGCAGGGGGTGTCGCTGTCGGCGGTCACCTGACCTGCTCGTTCTCCTAATTTTCTTTTTTTTTTTTTTTTTTTTTTTTTTTTTTTTTTTTTTTTTTTTTTTTTTTTTTTGGCGCGTGAGCCCCACCCCCTCCCCCTCCACTCCGCGTGAGTCGTCCCTTATGAAGACTTTGTGTGTGTGTGTTGTTGTTTTGTAAGAATCCCACCCCACCCCTGTTCTGTTCTTGTATGACCACCTGTTTTTTTGTTTCTGGTTTTTTTTTTTTTTTTTTTTCTTTTTCTTTTTTTTTTTTTTTCTTTGTTTTTTTTAATAACACAGAAAGATTTATGATGTTTACTTGTTGTTTTGTTTGTTTTTTACGGTGGGGGGTGGGGGGGGAGAGAAGGGGCCGGGGGGAGGTGGAGGGACGAAGAAAAGGGGTACTGGGGGGGGGGGTGGGGGGGGAGGGGGGGCGGGGAGACCTTTTCTGTTCTCTCCTGCCATCCATCTTGGTGTAGGGTTGTACCCCGCGCCAATCCCCCATCGCCACCAAGCTCTTCTGTCTCGTCCGGTTCTGACTCCATCACTCACAGACTTTGTAGACAAGGAAGAGCATGTGTATGGAGAAGACTGGAGGTGAGAGAGACAGACAGACAGACAGACAGAGACACACAGAGAGAGGGGGAGAGAGAGACAGAGACAGCGAGACACAGAGAGACAGACAGACAGACAGACAGAGAGAAGCTCACATACAAGAAGGAAACGGTGTACACACACACACACACACACACACACACACACACACACACACACACACACACACACACACACACACACACACACCACACACAGAGATACATATGTATATATATTAAAAATAGGATGATAAAAGGGAGTCATCCTATTTTTAATAGATGTTGCTCCCCAAGGGGTTGAGCACTTTAAGAATTTTATTAGGCATTTTAGTGGTATTTTATATATATATATATATATATATATATATATATTATATATATATATATATATATATATATATTATATATATATATACATGTGTGTGTGTGTGTGTGTGTGTGTGTGTGTGTGTGTGTGTGGAGAGAGAGAGAGAGAGAGAGAGAGAGAGAGGTCAGAGAGAGAGAGAGAGAGAGAATTTTGTCAGCTAGAGAGAGAGAGAGAGAATTTTGATCAGGAGAGAGAGAGAGAGGGAGATGGGAGAGAGGGGGGGGGTGGAGGGAGAGAGAATCTTGATCTGTAAGCTAGGCTTGTCTGATGCTCTAGAAAAAAAATAACATTTCCTATCACCCTCACCTTCCTCTCCCCCTCCTATCACCCTCACCTCTCCCTCCCCTCCCTCTCTCTCTCTCTCTCTCTCTCTCTCTCTCTCTCTCTCTCTCTCTCTCTCTCCTCTCTCTCTCTCCTCTCTCTCTCTCTCTCTCTCTCTCTCCCCTCTCTCTCTCTCTTCGCCTCTCTCTTTCTTCTCTCTTCTCTCTTTTCTCTCTCTCTGTCTGTCTGTCTCTCTCTGTTTTCTTTCCTCTCTGTCTCTGTCTCTGTGTTTTTCTGTCTCTCTGTCTGTCTCTGTCTTTGTCTGTCTCCCTGTCTCTCTTTGTCTGTCTATCTATGTGTGTGTGTGTGTGTTTTTTTCGTGTGTGTGTGTGTGTGTGTGTGTGTGTGTGTGGTGTGTGTGTGTGTGTTGTGTGTGTGTGTGTGTGTGTGCCTAAAAACAAAAGAAACAAAGACAAACAAACAAACAAACAAAACTGGAGGAGAAAGAGACATATTCACTGCCTTCTCTGGCTTTTTGCACATGGAGCGCCGCAGAAGCGTGCTGGTGTTCGTTGCCAAGTGTGCTTTCACAGCTATGTCCTGTTGAACCATCACTGGGGCAACAGCAGACCTCCTCTGAGAAACAGATTAAACATTAGGGATGGGGGCCGGAATAGCTCAGTGGTAGAGCGCCGGACTCGTAATCTTGGTGATCCTGGGTTGCGGGTTCGAATCTCCGCCGGGCTGTTCGGTACAGGGGATTTTTTCCCTCGGAGTTAACCTTGGTTCTGACTCCATTTCCCATACAGTCCTTCCAATGAGACTACAAACCGAGGTTCCGTGTGTGAACGCTCGCATAACATCTTGAACACACGTAAAATCCCATCCCCAGCTTTCGGAAGAGAAGGCCAATTTGGCCGTTGGTATGGATAACACGTTACACATAGCATGCACCCTTCCCCGACGTTGGAATACGGCTGCCTTAATGGTGGAATTTTAAAAAAAACGGTCATACCACAAAACTGCACTCCCTTTGTTGGGTAAATGGAATTAATCCTTGCCAGTCTATACAGGGAGTGTCCACAGGAGTATCAGCCTGCGTATGTGGGGAAAAAAAAGAGAATTAAGGAAAGGGGCCACGAAAATGCTCCACTTTCATACGCAGCCCACGTCCTCTAAGGAAGTGTCACCGAATACATTTGAACTGTCAGGACTGAATATAATAGTTCTCTTCTAGGTCATCGGTGACATTGGAAGATGTTTAACGTCTGTGACATTGAAAGATGTTTATCTTGACATGAAAACACGGATAAATTTGAAAAGTACGTCCTGAAGAAAAACGTTTTGGGGGAAAAGAAGTGCAGGCTAAAATAAATAATAATTTTTTTTAAGTGTCTCCATCATCAGGACAATAACTCGGCAAAAAAAAAAATCATGGAGAAAGAAAGGGAGGGGGGGGGGGGGGGGGGGGGACAGGAAAGGGGAATGAACAAGAGGGTACTAGAGTGCAAGGATTAACCCTTTGACTGTTAGAGCAGGAGGGGGGGGGGCTATTACAATGTTCATTTGTTTCGCCTGGCTAGGCAAAGTCGATTTGTCGTCTTCTGCGTCAAAATTCAGCCGAACTACTTGGTGGCATCTCACAGAATTATACCGCCAATAATTCCGTGATGGATTCACAGCCATATGGAGATAATTAAAATGCCGAGAGCTGCTAAGGCACCGAACGAAGGCTGGAATAAGAAAGTAGGGGGGAAACATTTAAGTAGCAAAAACAAATACACCTACACCAATCAATCAATCAAATAATCAACGAATCAATCAATCAATCAATCAATCAATCAATCAATCAATCAATCAATCAGTCAGTCAGTCAGTCAATCAGTCGATTCATCAATTAATCAAGTAATAATAAATAAATAAATAAATAAATAGATAAGTTAATGAAAGGGTAAACGAATAAATGAATCGATGAATTAGGAAAGAAGGATCAATATGAGCGGGAGAAAGGCCTCAGAAACGAGAAGGATGCAGACATCCTAAGACCGTGACTGTCGTCACAATCCGCCTAGTAACATCGAGCAGCAAAAGGCGGTTTGAAACAAACCCCCAAAGGCTTAAATGGCTCTTCTGATGACTAAACAACGAGTTGATCATGTTCACAAAGTAACTCCAGCTCTTCAAGTCATCACGGGGGGGAAAAAATTATAACTTTTTTTCATAATCATATTTCTGCACTTTTTGTACTCCCAGTTCTTAGAGAACTGGCAGTACTGTACAATGGGAACGACGAAATGCTCTCTGTGTGTCTGTGTGTCTGTCTGTGTGTCTGTCTGTGTGTCTGTCCGCGGTCAGAATGTGTTCCACACTTCTGTGTTAAAACTTCTGGGCTGATCTTTCTGAAAATGTGTAGGTATGTTCATTATGGGTCACGGATGATGCCCGATGTTTTATTTGACCAGAATAGCCGTAATTAACGGCTATAACAGCCCCAAAACGGGTTTTCTTCTTTATGGAATATCTCAGTGATGAAATATACATTATGACGCATGTTTGATTGTGACGTCAAATACATTATGATACATGTTTGATTGTGACGTTTTTACTGGAAGATAAACTGGGAGTGCGTTTATATGCTTTGCATCTTGGTTTTGCTGTTGTTGTTGTTGTTGTGTGTTGTTTTTAAATGGTAATTGACGAACTTTGTACTTAACAATGTTTCAGCGGCAGGAGACTCTCGTCTTATGTATTTATTTTGTCCAGCAACAGGGTTGGTGATATTTGGAACTCTGTACCTAACGGTTACTGTAACTAACAACCGCGGCACTTTAGGTTTACAATATGATAAACACCGGTCAGATGATTGCCCGAAGAGAATTGCTGATATCAAGTAAGAACTTAGCTCTTGTAGTGCGTCTTGAAGGTGAAGGAGAAAACAAGAGAAAGAGAAGGAAGAGGAGGGAAGAGTTGAAGAAGGAATGAAGTTGAAGGAAGCGGAGAGGGAGAACAAGAAAGAAGAGAACTTCTTCTGCGTACGCAGGCTGATACTCCTGCGGACACCCCCTGTATAGGGAGTGGAGTTTTGTGTGTATGACCGGGTTTTTTTTCCCGCCATTAAGGCAGCCATACTCCAGCTTTGAGGGTACTGTTGGATTCTTTTTTGAACCCTTGGTGGTGAGAACACCACGGTATTATGGACTGTGATGTGTCTCTCTATTTGACGCCAGGAGCACAGACACAACCAGCCCTGTCTCCCTGATGATTTCCGATCCAGCGGACGAAAGACCTCGGAGCAGGCAGTACCAATAGATCTGCCTTCAAAAGGGATTACGATGGTTCCCTCATGCAGCTAGTGAAGAGTTTTCATATCTATAATATAATTACTTAATTTCATGTTCCCAGTTTCTCCAGCTTCAACCCACCCCCCCCCCCCCCCCGCCCCCCTTTAATCTTTGCCAAGTGTGTCCCCCCCCCCCCCCCCCCCTCCCCCCCTCCCCCACTATTAGATTGTTCGTCTTTGTATTTGTCTGATTTTATTCAAGTTTAAAAGGCTGTGCCAGTCTTGAATAAAAGTTAGTCTGTGTTAGGTTTTCTTCTGGGAGCAAAAACTTACCCTACTTGTTTACTGTTCCCTGCCTCAATTCTTTCTCAATTTCGTTTCGATTAAATCGAGGTTATTTGTATTTGTTTCTGTCCATCTTTGTGTTTGTCTTTTGATCTTTCTTGCATCCTTTGGTGGATCCTCAATCGTTGGCTCAAAGATTGTCCCCTACATTTTATACTGTTTGCATAATGTCTTTAGTTTTTCAGCAACTTTTTTTTCCTCCCCACACTTTCGTTTGGTATCATTTACTACCCTTCGCTGGCTGCTTTAGGGTGCTGTTAGAGTCGGTTTTTTTGTTGTTGTTGTTGTTGTGTTTTTTTTAACCCTTGGTGTTGTGTGTGTGTGTGTGTGTGTGTGTGTGTGTGTGTGTGTGTGTGTGTGTGTGTGTGTGTGTGTGTCAATGCGTGCATGCTTGCGTGCGTGCGTGCGTGTGTGCGTGTGTCTGCATGTGTGTGTGTGTCCGCATGTGTGTGTGTGTGTGTGTGTGTGTGTGTGTGTGTGTGTGTGTGTGTGTGTCTTCGTCCACAACATCGCGGACATGTCACGTTTCATCCCCTCCGTAAAAGTTTTTTTTTTTTTGTTTTGTTTTGTTTTGTTTTTTGTTTTGTTTTGTTTTTTTGTTGTTGTTTTTTTTAAGTGTACATGATGTCTCAGGTTCGTTCCCCCTTTCTCTCCATCCAGCCTTCGCTTTCTCAGAACTTCCAAATTCATCTTCGTAAACGCCGCCGACACCACGTACACTGCAATCACAGCAGCCGCCAGAAACCAGCAGGAGAGGAGTAGTTAATTAAATTTGCACGTCATTCCCACTCGTCAGTCCGCGTCACTTTAATGAGGCTTGTAATGGCGGCTACGATGTCGTGACGTTGTCAGGCTGGGGCGGCAGAGGGGGAGGGAGGGGGGGGGGGGGGGGGGGGGGGGGGGGGGGGGAGAAGAAACGACGACATAAAACAAATATATTTAGACTGCAGGGTGACAAGGCCGCTGAGAAAATAATGCCCGCTTTCCCCGTTTAGGATCGCTCATCTGTTTACCTGTTTTGTTTGTTTGTTTGTTTGTTTGTTTATGGTGGAGGGGGTGGGAGGCAGGGGAGGGGGGGGGGGGCTGTGTCAAGGAATAGGTCTGGCGGTTTGACTGATTCAGTGTTTTGGCGCGCGCAGTTCGCGCGCGCACTCGCACGCGCACGCACACACAAACACGCGCAGACACGCACGCAGGCGCGCACGCATGCATGAACACACACATACATTGACAAGCACACACTTAAACATACACACGTACACACACACACACACACACACACACACACACACACACGCACGCACATGCGCGCGCGCAGACTCAGTCACTCACTCACACGGGAGAAAAAGGAGGATAGGAGAGGGATAAGCATGAGGAGCAGGAGGTGGAAGGAAGAGAGGAAGGAAGAAGGAAGGAAGGAAGGAAGGAAAGAAAAGAAGAAGAAGAAGAAGAAGACGTGGATTTGGCGTGGATATGGATTCCAATTTAAATCCAGTAAGATGAAAATAACATTCAGTGAATTGGTGTACCAGCCCTAAATGATGTTTGTCTGCAGGTCGTAAACGCTTGATTCAGCTTCTTAGTAACAAAGCCACATCTGAAGTACAATTGGACATACTTCCTCCCTTCCAAAAGCACACACACACACACACACACACACACACACACACACACACACACACACACACACACACACACACACACACACGCACGCACGCACGCACGCACACACACAACACACACTCACGCGCGCGCGCGCGCGCTCACACACGCACACATACACACAAGCACGCACACCACACGCGCGCGCGCGCACACACACACACACATACACACACACACACACACACACACACACACACACACACACGCACGCACGCACGCACGCACACACACACACACACACACACACACACACACACACACATACAAACTAAAAACACGCACGCGCACACACGCACACACGCGACACACACACACACACACACACACACACACACACACACACACACACACACACACACACACACACCTTCCTTTCTCTCTCTCTCTCTCTCTCTCTCTCTCTCTCTCTCTCTCTCTCTCTCTCTCTCTCACGCTCTGCGCGTACGCACGCACACACGCGCGCGCGCATACACACACACACACACACACATACACGCACACACAAATACACACATCCATGCACGCTTGCGCATATGCACGCTCGCACGCATGCACGCACAAACCACCCACCCACATATCCACTTACACACACACACACACACACACACACACACACACACACACACACACACACACACACACACACACACACGAGGTCTATCTCATAATATAAACGTACGTAAAGGAGTACTACAAGGAAATTTCTTAGTCCAACTCTATTTAATATCTTTCGTAAATGATATTCCAAAGTATATTGGGGAGACAGATAGTCCATATACCGATGAAACGACTCCTATATCATGTTTAATGTATGCAGATGACCTAGTTATTTTTTTTCTAAAACAAAGAAAGGTCTTCAAAACAAGCTTGACAAATTGAATAAATATTGTTTAACTTGGGGTATGAAAATTAATGTACAAAAGACAAAGGTATTGATTTTTTACACATAAAAAAACCCAAAGTTCCCATCTTGTTTAAATTTGGTACTGAGATAATTCAGACAACTGATCAGTACAAATATCTGGGAATAACTTTGCATTCAGATGGCTCCTTTATTTTGGCGAAAACTCAACTTGCCAAGCAAGCAAGTAAAGCTTCACATTCATCATATCGATTAATCAGAGGAACCAACATTCGTTTTGACACAATATTACAACTTTTCGATACTTTGGGTTACCTATATAGCAACATATGGAGCAGAAGTTTGGTTGCCATGGTCTGAGAAAAGTACAAGGTCTAACACGGACTCATTTGATATATCTGACTTTTTTCAAAATAGTATTTCTTCAAAACACCCACATGAAAACTTAAATCTGAAATTCTGTAAACGTCTTCTTGGTTTACACTCAAAAGCAATTAATTTAACGACTCTAAGTGAACTAGGAAGATTTCCAATTGGGATTCACATAGCTTGTCGAGCCATTGGCTTTTGGCTGCATATTTAGATAAGCCGGAAGAAACATATTTAAAAAAATGCATACAACGACATGATGAATAAAGACAAGGGAATTCAATGTCCATGGCTCTTGTTTATCAAACACATTCTTTACAGTTTAGGATTAAACCATGTTTGGTTGAACCAGTCAACACTGAGTAAACATAGACTGAAATTCACTATACAACAACAATTGAAAGCCAGGTATACTGAATTTTGGGCAAAGGAAAAGACAAATACAGCCGTTTAGAGTTTTACACAATGTCATCAATTCATCTGAATATCATATTGAATATTACTTGTTGACTGATATGGACAGTACGAAGAAACAAGCACTATGTAAATTGCGTGTTAGCTCGCATGACTTAAATGTTGAGAAAGGTCGTTATACAGGTATACCACGAAATCAAAGATTTTGTATAGCATGTAATGAAATAGAAGACAAATTTCATTTTTTAGATAATTGTAGAATACTTATGACTTAAGAACAAAACTAAAGACACAAGTAGAACAGATGCAAGATCTAACGGATGACCCAGGAAAAAGAATATTTTGTGTCAACGACTTCAAACCAAGTATTCTATTAAACTCCAGGGAACACCAAAAAATATTAGCCAGCTTTGTTTTTGAGGCATTCAAAGCCAGGCAAAATAGATAATCGAAGCACTTTTTTTTTTGTTTGTTTTTTTTTTTGTTTTTTGTTTTTGTTGATGTTTTGTGCCAAATGTCTTTCAAAGGTGACGGCAATAAAGAATTGTTCTTGTTCTTGTTCTTGTTCTTGTTCACACACACACACAAACACATACACACACACGCTGGCTCGCACACCGATGTTGAGCAAACATTGCCAACACGTTTTGTTTTTTTCGCGGGAACGTTCGATAGCCAAGAGCTAGGCAGAAAAAAAACATGCCAAGCTGTATGAGGTGGGATGTATGCTGTGTGTGTGTATACATAAAAACAAAGATCTGGGAGGATACCACATCTACATCATTACACCATGTTTTGATGATCCTCCTCCTCCTCCTCCTCCTCCTCCTCCTCCTCCTCCTCCTCCCTCCTCCTCCTCCTCCTCCTCCTCCTCCTCCTCCTGATCATCAGCATCATCACCGCCAGCAGCAGCATCAGCAGCAGCAGCAGCATCAACAACAGTCGCAGCATCCAAGATCACGAGAACCCTGAACTATGGGAGCATGGTAGCTTCCTAATTGAGAATTGTTTTTCTCTCTCTCTCTCTCTCTCCGGCAAATGGCCAATGTCCTCCAAGGGGGAAAAAAGAGTTAAGCTGTAAAACCTGAATATGACAAGTGTTGTCGTTAGGATAGTAGCTGGTTTGCTTTTTTTTTTTATCCGAAGGATCACAGATGGTTTTTTGTTTTGTTTTGTTTTGTTTTGTTTCTATTTCCACAACGAAAGAGTTGTTATTGGTGTTAAATACACAGAAAACAGTTTTGATCCCCCAAAAAGAAAATAATAGCTGCGATCCTCCGTATAATAACTGTCTTTTCTTTTGGTTTTTCGCTCTTGGCCTCAACGATCATAATCATAATCGCCTTTTGACGCTAGTGTCCTCCCATACTACACATACAACCCAAACAGCGCAAGGAATAATGGTGGTTTCTCACAATGGCTGGACCATTTCGCTTCAATCTGGTCACAACCACCACCACCACCACCACCACCCTCCTCTCCCTCTTCCCTCTCCTCCCTCCCCCCCCCCCCCCCCCCCCCCCTTCCTCCCACCACCCCAGTACCACCTCTCCTGTCTTTTCCGCCTCCTTCCTCCCTAATCCCTCTATACCCCCTCTCATCCTTCTCCCGTTGACATATTTAGGTTGTCATGGGTAGGAGCGGTAACTCTCCCCGCCCCAGCCTGTTGCAGTCGTGGTCAACAAGGGAGGTCATCCATTATGGCAAACTGGGAAATCACACATCAGGGCCTTGGGTG
>JADBJO010001805.1:41628-54128 GCA_016801955.1 Conus betulinus | reverse complement strand
CCTGGCACGTCAGATTAACTGCTATCAGAAAAAAAAAAATTGTATAGCATTTTCCAGACCAAAGCCGGGATAATGCTCCAAAAAGGTAGATAAACAGTACGCGACAGAAAAGGGAAAAAAAAATGTAAAGAAGTCGCAGAGAGAGAGAGAGAGAGAGAGAGAGAGAGAGAGAGAGAGAGAGAGAGGTTTACCAGAACAGAGCTTCCAGAAGGCGGGAGAGCTGTTTGTTATGACAGAGCCTCCTGTGTTCTCCTGGGAACAGTTGCATAGGATGTCCCCCTACTCTGTGACATAACCTGAAAATCACTTTTACACTGTCCACTTCCTCTGACACCAGAGCAGTTCACCTGGCGACAGTATGATCTCAAATTCGTCCAACAACTTCAAAAAATATGTACACATTTTCTTCTCCCTCATTCCCTCAAAGCAAGCATTTGTGGGGAGAACAGTGTTGAAACACAATAAGCAAAGCCCTGTTTCACAAGTAGTTCGTAACTTTCAACACATTTTGCAGGGTAGAAAAATTGAGTCAAGGGTACACAAATACTCCATCTAATAAAAGGGTGAAGGCAATCATTTGATTCAAGTTGGCAAGGATGTGGCTTCAGGCACTGGCTTCCATTCATGCCTTTGTCAATCGTGTTCTTGTTTTCAGTCTTGCTGCTGTAAAACATTAAACGAAGCATTCAGAAACTGTTTGTTAAGTCACACGGGACCTTTCATGGCCGGTTACCGTGGGCATAAAATGTGAATTGCCGGTACCAGGGCCGCAGCCGGACAAGGTAAGATGGGTCTGTGGACTGGGAGCAAGTATGGGTGGCGTTATGGTAATGCCATTGGAGTGGAAGTGAAGCTGAGATGGAGAGAGGACATAAAATCAAAATCATAGAAAATTAGAACATAACAAAATGCATGCGCCTCTGATCTACTGATCGGGGTGGAAAAAACAAAGAAATGACCATGTATATCCCCCCCCCCCCCCCCCCCCCCAATGATCCCTGGACAGGATCGGCAGCAAAGCTGTAATGACCATAGGAAACGCAACAAACCGATAAAAGATTATATCTGAGACAGCTCTAGATGTTAAAACAAAACACAACATGTGACAGGATGCTGAATTTGAAAGGATGGAGATTTCGATGATAAGACGTTTCAAACGTGAACACATTTTTTTTTTTATTCGTTAGATCAATCAAAAATTGTTCAACAGATCGCGCGCGCATTTGAAGCATTCACAGCAGTCTTAGATGAGAACAATTGTGACCTCCGCCATGAAATGAGTTGCTTGCCACTTCACAATGAATTCAACAGCGGTCAGAAAAGGAGACAGAATGTCAGGGCGTTGGTTTGGGTATTGGGAGTGGAAGGAGATACTTTGATTTGTTCAGCATATGCTACCATCTGTAAATTCCTAACGGTTTGCTTTTGGTTTATCAAAATGTTATTTGAAAACCAAGTTTTTAAACTTAATTTTTCACCGAAGTGTCACACAGTAGGGGGAAATTCTGTACGGACACCACATTTGTGAACACACCTTCTTTTGTTCACGTGATTAAAATGTCCATAAAAAAAATTCTGTACGGACACTACATTTTGTGATCTTCCGTCCGTTCAAGTGATTGAAATGTCCATAAAATTTTGTGAAAACTGTATATTAAATATAGAGAAATTTTCAGATTCAGTTTTGACTGTTTTCACAAATGTGCGTGTCAGAGGGATACTATCTTATAAAGACTATATCTCAAATAGTAAGCTTCTCATTTTTTTTTTTCACAGCTGCGCTGAGCATTAAAACACATTTAGAGGAGAATACAATAAGACACAAGTGACTTGTGACTCATATTATGGTGGAGGCTCACAATCATGTTATTCTTTTAAATCACTTTTAGTATTCTTCAAATTGTTGTTGCCATTTTACTAGAACAACAAAATCTCCCCCGGAAATCCTGTCTCCCATGTTTGATCGCATACAGTGAAATCTAGGAATATTCTTTGCTGTGGATCTTTTTTCCCCAAGACAATGCAACCACAAACTACAGCAGACAAGGACTGTGCAATATATACATATATACATTCAAAGAGTCAAGTGATGTTTATAGCCCAGCTGACCGCCATGGCCGCCTCAGGCCAAACACAGAAGGGAGCGCACCCCCCAGTTCATTGTTGACCATCACCACGTCTTCCTTGTCCTAAGGGAGAGGCACAACAACAGGTACCATGTCCAACGTTTAAGGCTTTAGATTATCACTGTGAAAATAATCGTTCAACTCAAACCCAGATTTTCTTTTTTTTTTTTTTTTTTTTTTACAGAAAGTGATTGTAAAAAAATATAGTCTGTTTGGCCACAGGTTAAAAATTTCATGAGAAAGTAAATGATATGTGCACATTGCTGTCAACTCCAGGACTGGTAAGAGCCAGTAACAGGTCAGTTAGATCAGAGAGCCCAGTGTAGATAACGGATCACAGAAAGCTGGACACTGCTTCAACACAGTGTGTGTTGTGTGTCATGACAGGGGAAAGATGACGTGTACGCCTGCAAGCAGAGACGATGCACCCACAAACCCGTCAGACAACGAAGCAAGAAGAGCTGTGAAAACTGGTGACCAAGTGCATGAAGTGGGAGCTGTGAGGGAGTCATTCACACACACACACACACACACACACACACACACACACACAATGTAACAAAGAATTCTAGCATGGGAATTCTAGCATGGGCTCAGTTTTGTTCAAGCACATGGTGGTATGAACAGAGAAGCTCAACAATTGGTCTACGACATATTGTTCCATACATGTATATACATAATGCTCCAGTGAATTGTCTGTCTTTCCTCTCGCTAAAATGGTCTGCAAAACTAAGACATGAACAATCTGTTTCTGAATATTTACACTGAATGCATCATACAATTCAATCTGAATTAATACAATCATAATCGTACAGCAGCAACGAATGCCGTTCTAAATACTTGGCTTCAGTAACTGTTGTAATACATCATATCTTTCCAAGCACTGACGTTTTAAAGGATTGAGTGACGCCAACTACCTTGCACATCCTCCACCCCCCCACCCCACCCCTGCTCCCTTCTTGCGGAGCCCTGTGCCATTTAAGTAATCTTTGAATTCAACATTTCACCAGAAACTGGTAACCTTCCTTGTTCTTCATCTTAAAACGCTATGAGGAACTCACGATCACGATCAAGCCACCATCACCAAAGTTATCACTGGGCATTGGTCTTAGCCACCATCACCAAAGTCATCACTGGGCATTGGTCTTAGCCACCATCACCAAAATCATCACTGGCATTGAATTAGATCAACAATGTAGATTTACTCATATCACAGTCAACATTCCACAGATCCTTTGATGTAGTTGTGTCTGGCAACCAATCAGACTTCAGGAAAAAGGCAAAGGCAAACTGGGAACCTTGTCGTTGATGTATAACCTCTGCTGTGTAAATTGAGAGTGTTTCTCTTTTTCAAAACAGGCAAGAACCATGATAAGAAACGGACATAATTATTTCCTTAATGTGTACATAAGCAAGTGCTTTTCCCTGATGTTTGCTATAATACTCGCCTCTCTCGACCTATACGAATAACACATCAAGACTCCTGGTTTCAAATGGAGAGGTCAGTACATCTTCTGAACAAGGCATCTTAGATGCAAGGTCACGAATGTCATAAAAAAACAGATCTACCAGTGTGCACCACCCCGATCTCATCATTTTTTGCTTTACCCGCTGGACTGTCAGTGAGGAGCACACTGGCCCTGTAGGGACTGTAGCCTCCTTGGGATGGCAGAGGACAGGTACTGGAGTCACTGGGCTACCCCGGACTGTCTGCTTTTGCTTCTACAGAGAGCGGAAATCGGGATGAAAGGGATAAAAATGTACACAGCCATCAGGCTTGTAAAAGTACCATTGACTGTAATGTAAAGGTATCGATTAGTCAAAATTTGGGGGTTTGTGAAGCTTCTTCGTCACACTTAGATCTCATGCCTTTTATTAATTTCCAGTTCTTGTCTTTTAAACATTTCCATTCCATTCGTTAGCGAGATTTTTGTTCCATAAAAATGCAGTTCTATCTGGAAGCGAACACTTGTTCTGTCAGTATGACTGCCTGCAATACTATACTCTGTCTGCACTGTTTCTTGTTACAACTTCATAATAACTTGACCAAGTTACAACTTGATAGTGTGAAGAAGTCCAGTACATTCAAACCATCAATATGCTTGAAACTCTTACAGGATATGATAAGGTCATCCCTCATTCTTCTTCCTTTTACGTGAGAAATTCGAGGTATTTCAACCTCTGTCTACAGCAATGCCTTCTAGTAATTGTGTTTTCATTCTTTGCACCCTTTCAGTCAAGGCTGCCTGCCTTTGTGAATTTAGACACTAAACAGTATCACCATACTCAACATGTAGTCTCACTCACTTCTTGTTCAAGTTCAGAAATGTATACCTGTCTACGAAAGAAAAGGTTCTCCCCACAATACTTAACTTTTTATTTGATTTATTGAATGTAATATGAGTGTGAGGATTGAACTTCAAGATTTTATCGAACATGACTCCTAAATCCGTCTCCTCTGCGTATTTTGTTGCAGTAGTATCGGTGTCTTTCGTCATCATGGCGTATTCTTTTTGTTGTTGTTGTGTTGTTGATTGATTTTCTACCTGATGTTTATTGCCTTACGTTTAGTAGGACTGAAGTACAAGGTCAGTTTTTGACAATATCCAGAGAACCTACAACACGTAAAATTTGATAGTTACATATAAATATGTGTTTATTCAGGTAAAGCAACACATTAAAAATCTATTCAAATTAGAGATAGAGTCATCCTTTAAACCTGTACATCACAATCTGCAACTGGAATATCTGAGCAATGATCAAAGAGCACCTTGCTCCACTTCCAAATGCCAGAGTACGATTTCGTCTGCTCTGCAGTTTCTGGGGTAGTCATTGCTGGGGCAGGTGCTATTACTTTTTTTTTTAATGTGTTAACCCCAATTCTGTTGCGGGCTGTGGGATGGGGGTGGGGTGGAGTGGGGGACCTGGGTGACAGTTGCTACCTGTAAAGTGACCGCAGTGACTCGCAGCACTTGACCACGCACCTGGTCAATGGCATCCTACAGTGTTGTTGCAGATTTCTGTTGAATATGCAAAATGCGTCAAGAACCTCAGTTTATCCTCTCCATTGAAACATCAAGGTTAATCATACTGTGAATCGGACATAGCTTGTACAAGCACACAGTGCACCCCGTTGACTGCCAGCGGAAATCTGTCTTCTGGAATTCCGAGAGCATAGGTATATACCTGATTCATTTCCTGGAATATGCCAAACACTTGCCCGTGTGTGTGCGTGTGCGTGTGTGTGTGTGTGTGTGTGTGTATGTGAGTGTGTGTGTGTGTGTGTGTGTGTGTGTGTGTGTGTGTGTGTGTGTGTTGTGTGTGTGTGTGTGTGTGTGTGTGTGTGTGTGTGTGTGTGTGTGTGTGTGAGAGAGAGAGAGAGAGAGTGAGTGTGTGTGTGTGTGTGTGTGTGTGTGGTTTCTTTTTTTTTCTTCTTTTCCATTTTTTTCCTTTTTTTTTTTTTGTGTTGTTTAAATGTTTGTAAGTCCTGGGTCATATCACGATGTCTCCAAGAGAAATCAGAACAGTCAGTATGTAGAAGTACGGTAGACGCGACACGCACCGAACACCGTGCTGCATGTTCATTTTGTTGTGGTGTGTGTGTGTGTGTGTCGGACGACTTCAGCGTGATACTGCTGTACCTGCTACCTGTTTACATTCTGGACTTTGTTTTAAGTCCTGAGAATCATTCAACATCATCAATCCGATCAAACTAGTTCAGTGTGTGATATAACTGAATGTCAATTCTGGCCGACAATGACTCTAATAACGTTTTAGTGTGTGGAACAAACTCTGTATTCATGTTTGAAGAAAGACGTGCAGTCATTAAACACCCTCAAACGTCATAAAGACAGAAGTCTACTGAGGAAAGGGGATTCTTTGGCGGTGTGAAAGAAGAAAGTATTCAGAGAAAGCAGATCAAAATGGGATGGAATCTCTGTCGGGGACGTGTCACTGTGGTACGTACAACAACAACAACCCCCCCCACCCCCACCCCCATCCCGTCAACACCATATCCCACTTCCTGAGTCACAAGAGATCACATCTTTTCGAACACCAGGCAGCCACCTCGTGGTCACCTGATCTGGAGCGTTCTGCGTGATTTTGCCACACACTGTGTCCCCAGCCCACTGGTGAAGGACGTTTACTTGGAACATAAGTTAATGGTGTGTCACGAGGTCACGAGGTCTGCTACGAAATGCGTATACATACGGAGTGACATAACGGTTGAAGGTGGGTGGCTTCCCTTTATGACATACCCCCTCAGCACTGGACAAACAGTTTGCCCTTACACTGACAAACCATTCATCGTACATCACACTGACAAACCATCCCTCATACACCACACTGACAAACCATTCATCACACATCACACTGACAAACCATCCCTCATACATCACACTGACAAACCATTCATCATATATCACACTAACAAACAATCCTTCATACATCACACTGACAAACTATTCATCATACATCACACTCAAAAAAACCATCCTTCATACATCACACTGACAAACCATTTGTCATACGCTGACAAACATCCTTCATACATTACGCTGACAACATCCTTTATACATCATATTGACAAACCATTCATAATACATCACAGAGACAAACCATCACTCATACACCACACTGACAAATATCCCTCATACATCACACTGACAAAAACCATCCTTCACACATCACATTGACAAACCATTCATCATGCATCACACAGACAAACATCCATCATACATCACATTGACAAACCATTCATCATACATCACACTGACAACCATCCTTCATACATCACACTGGCAAACTATTCATTATTCATCACACTGACAAACCATCATCACACATTACACTGACAAACCATTCGTCATACATCACACTGACAAACAATCTCTCATACATCACGCTGACAAATCATTCGTCATACATCACACTGACAAACCATTCATCATACATCATACTAAAAAAACATTTGTCATTTATCACACTGACAAACTATCATACATAGCACTGTCAATCCATCCTTCATAAATCACACCCACAAACCCATCATATATCACACTGACAATCCATCCGTCATACATCATATTGATAAACAATCATACATCACACTGACGAACCATTCCTCATATATCACGCTGACAAATCATTTATCATACATCAAACTGACAAACCATTCATCCTACATCACATTAAAGAACCATCCTTCATACATCACATTGACAAACCATTCATCACACATCACACTGACAAACCATTCTTTATGCATCACACTGACAAACCATTCTTTATACATCACACTGACAAACCATTCATCACACACATCACATCGAAACATCCTTTCATACATCACACTGACACAAACCATTCATCATGCATCACACTGACAAACCATTCATCATACATAACACCGACAAACCATCCTTCACACATCACATTGACAAACCATCCCTCATACATCACGCTGACAAAACCATCCCTCATACATCACACTAAAAACATTCATCATACATCACACTGACAAACCATTTGTCATACATCACACTGACAAACTATTCATCATACACCACACTAACAAACCATTTGACACATCACGTTGCCAAACCATTCATCATATATCACACTGACAAACCATTCATCATACATGACACTGACAGACCATCCTTCATACATCACACTGACAAACCATTCATCAAACATCACACTGACAAAACATTCATCATACATGCACTGAAAAACCATTCATCATACATGACACTGACAAACCATTCATCATACATACACTGACAAACCATTTGTCATGCATCACACGACAAATCATCCCTCATACATCAAACTAACAAACCATTCATCATACATCACACTGACAAATATCCCTCATGAATCACACTGACAAACCATTCATCATACATCACACTGACAAATCATCTTTCAAACATCGTACTGACAAATCATTTGCCATACATCATGCAGACAAACCATCCTTCATTCATACATCAAACCACTGACACAACATCAACCTCATATACATCACACTGACAAACCTTCCCTTATACATCACACTGAAAAACCATCCCTTATACATCACACTGACGAACCATTCATCATGCATCACTCTGATAAACAATCCATCATACATCACACTGACAAACATCCCTCACACATCACACTGACAAACCATCCTTCATACATCACACTGACAAACATCCCTCATACATCACCTTGACAAACCATCCCTCATACATCACACTGACAAACCGTCCTTCATACATCACACTGACAAACCATTCATCGTACATCACACTGACACACCATTCATCATACATCATCCTGAAAATCCATTCATCATACATGATACTGACACACCATTCATCATACATCAAACTGACACACCATTCATCATACATCACACTGACAATCGTACATCACACTGACAAACCATCCTTCATACATCACACTGACAAACCATCCTTCTTACATCACACTGACAAACATTCATCATACATCACACTTACAAACTATCCCTCATTGATCACACTGAGAAACCACTCATCATACATCACACTGACAAACCTTCCTTCTTACATCACACTGACACTCCATTTATCATACATCACACTGAAAAAACTATCCCTCATTAATCAATCTGACAAAGCATCTCTAATACATCACATTTACAAAACATCACATATCAATTTAAATAACTTTCTGGATATACGATATCGGTTGTCTGATGTTAAATTGAAGTGCCTCTGATAAGCAAATCTGTAGAAAACATGAGAAAACAGACACACAAATGTATGGGTATGAATGCTTTCAAAACGTGAATGTTAGAATGTGTTCTTTAAGATGATGTTCTTCAATGAACAGATTTGTTAGCCTTTGCGACTCATTTTCAATTTTATCGGCAACAACATTTGAGGAGACCATAAACATAAAAAAACAAACAAA
The DNA here is from genome assembly GCA_016801955.1 of Conus betulinus. Classification (NCBI taxonomy): domain Eukaryota; kingdom Metazoa; phylum Mollusca; class Gastropoda; order Neogastropoda; family Conidae; genus Conus; species Conus betulinus. Next base: position 45,051 of record JADBJO010001805.1, on the reverse strand, counting down.
AACAAAAAATCGTAATATTTAAAACATGTTCACCATCACTTCCGAACTGTACATGAAGGGTTGTAACAAATATTTATCAACGATGCACAAAATCTTCCTTGTTTAAAGACAAGTTGTCTGATATACACAATACTGAACGTTAAAAAAAAAAAATCTCTCTGGACATGTAAAATATGAATACCGATGACAAACCTTTGTGATTTCAGAGATCTTAAACAATTCTGATCTCCAACAGCAAGACAAACACCAACATCAACAGCCACAAAGAAAGGCAGTAGCAGACAGGGCCGACTTGTCCCGAGTTCTATCTAGAACCGCTGCAGGGGTGCAGGTCAACAGGATGTTTCCCCCAAGACGGGCCGACGACTGTGGTCAGTGTGTTTTTTTTTTCTGCTCTGTCTTCGTGTTGTTTGTTGTTGGGCAAAGGAGGTGCAGACAGACGCAGACACGAAGCACTGGTGGCCAACGTGGGGATGACCTGTAATGCTGAAGAGAAGCACGGGGCGTAGGTACACTATACACAGGACAAGCACGGTCACACACAGAGAGTCACCGGAGAGAACATCACCAGACTGCTTCACTTGGCTTAGGAAGAAACACCAGGCACAAAAAGTGGACTTTGACACGATTTCAGACCGTCAGGTCCAGGATGCAGAACAAAGAAACAAAACAGAAAGCATCCTCGTGCACCCATGTTACGCGCTCTTCCTTCGCCCTCGTCCTTCCCCCTCCCCTCCCTCATGTTCCTTCAGTTCAGGCACAAACAAGCACCGGGCTGACACAGGTGAAGGTGAAGGTCACGGCCTGGCTGTGGTGGCGCCTTCTAGGTGGTCCAACCCTCGATGCGGGACCTCTTGGCCAGGGGGCTGTCGTAGTCCAGGCTGTGGGGGTGGACGACGGGGGAGGAGGTGTCGGTGGGGGAGGGGTGTCCGGGGGACAGGCTGCCCATGCCGTCCCCAGGGGCTGCAGCTGGTGCTGTGCGGGGGGCTGGGGCTGGGGGGACGCCTGGCTGGGGGGCAGGGGGCCCGAGGGGGTGGTAGACTCCCGCACCGGGGGAGGGGGGGGGGGGTGATGGGCTCGCTCTTGATGTGGGCGCCCCCCAGCGTGTTGACCGTCATGGGAGACACGTGACCTCCCACCATGCCTTGCACTGGGCTGCAAGGGGACACAACAAAGGGCTTCATCATCTGACGAGTGAGTTACACTGGTGCTGCTATCTCTGAGTACTTCCTAGTGCTTAACAGAAGGATGGGTGATCATAAATACCATAATGATCTCTCTCTCTCTCTCTCTCTCTCTCTCTCTCTCTCTCTCTCTCTCTCTCTCTCTCTCTCTCTCTCTTTTGTGTGTGTGTGTGTGTGTGTGTGTGTGTTGTGTGTGTGTGTGTGTGTGTGTGTGTGTGACGTATTTACAACTGTTGCGCGTATTTTGTGCCATTAAAGCATTCCTCCAGTATCTGTTCAATCATTTATGTCCCTTTGTATCACGCTTCGCATATCTCCCTATTCCCATGATGTAACCCTGGATCTCGCACGGCCAATGTCCACTATCAGCACAGCTGACATGAGCTATTACTGTGCAGGTGACCTAAGATAGATGTGTAGCATGGGCAAGATCTTTCAACTACAAATTCTTCTTCTAAGGTGAAAGTGTTTTCACAGCTTTTCTTCTCCAAACACACACGAAACAGTTTGGCATCGAGTACCGTTGAAGGAGGGCGCAGACGAGGACGGCAGAGAAAGAGTTGGTCGGATGATATAAAAGACTGGACCAAAATGACCATGCCAGATCTCCTCACGACAGCTACAAACAGAAGAGCCGGGAGAGAAACGGCGGCTGCCTCATCATGTCCCCCCAACGACCCCAGCGGTCAGGGGAATGACTGACTGAAGTCAAGAATGGGTCAGTGGACTGTTGTTTGTCACACAGTGAACGTCTGTCAATGATGCCGAGGAGTTCTGTGCACAGGACAGAGGGTGACCATTAGAATGCTGGCGCATGGCCGGCGACATACCGTTCAGGGTAGGAGATGGGAAACTTCATCTGGTCGTCACACAACAGTCATGTGATTAAAGCCATTGGGCAGCTCTGCGGATGGACCATGTCCAGGCCGACCACGGATCACCAGACCTCGACAAGGTTCCTACATCAGACCGCTTCATCGTCAGAACTGATTTCCTCCGGGAACTAGAACGGCACAGCCACGTTGTGGGCACACATGGTCCGGTCTGCGTTGACACTTTCAAGCGCTGGAGACAGGTCACAGGGCTACACGCAAGACGTCCTTCCGTGGGCCTTGTTCCAACAGAATGATATCGCCACCAATGTCTTAAATGGCCTCGTCAGCACTTTGGGTGGAGAGGTGTCTTGCTTGGAGATGAACATAGATCTACCCTCAGGCATACCGACAGCACGTATGGCTCTGAGTCAGGCAGAAATGTGCAAACTGTTGGGTACGGTATGTTACTCGCAGTGCTGCACGTTTAGCGCTTACATGGGACATCCTTCTGATGCATAAAACCCTAGGCAATAGTTAGCGGCGAGGCCTATGTCACCCTTTATTATTGTCATTATATTTATCATTGTTATTATCATTATTATTATTGTTGTTTTGTTGTGGTGGTGGTGGTTTTTAATGTTATCATTATTGTCATTATCATTACTGTTTCATCTTATTTTTAATACAAAATTTGGGTACAGGAGGAGTTGGGGGGTGGGGGGCGGGCTTGACTAAAAATAAAAAAAAAAATAAGATATATTCAGAACAGGGATGTCTTGAGTTGTGCCAATGGTGGACTATGGCGGAACTGATGGAGTGCCCCTTTCATCTGTCTGTCTTCAGGCAGTTGACACGCTAGTTAAATATACCCCAGTCTTTTCCTCAACACTGGCAGCAATATGCTGAATTGCTTTCCTAAGTTTATCTGGGTTTTCCGCTGGTGAGAAGACCTGCATCTTGAATTTTCTCCAGTACGAACAGTCTTCGGATTATTTCCCTTGGCTTTTAACGCCCTACGCGTTGCGCAAACCGACATGGAGTCATCTTCATGAAGGTGATTCGGCAAAAGCAAGGATGCTCTGGCATTCAAAACTCTGGGACCAATGAACACTGTGAAGGGCACCTTCAAGCTTAACACACATTAGTCATGTTTGTGACTGACTGAACCAGTCACACTCTTGCACAGCGTGAAAGTGGAGAAGTGGGGCATGTCTTAGTAAAAGTGACATGTTTGACTATCTAGGGAATCAAGCCTCCAGAGATAATATGGAGCTACTATTGCTTGCTGGTGCATCTACGTTTTGTTTATTGCAGACAAACTGATCAGCACCACTGTACAATCCTTACAAACTGATCAGCACCACTGTATAATCCCTACTGTACAATCCTTACAAACTGATCAGCACCACTGTACAATCCTTACA
>JADBJO010001805.1:30000-36804 GCA_016801955.1 Conus betulinus | reverse complement strand
AGAGGCTGAAAGTCTGGCATGTTGGGAGAGGCTGAAAGTCTGGAATGTAGGGAGAGGCTGAAAGTCTGGAATATGAGAAGAGGCTGAACGTCTGCAATGTTAGGGAGAGGCTGAAAAAATCTGGAATGTAGGGAAAGGCTGAAAGTCTGGAATGTAGGGAGAGGCTGAACGTCTGGCAGCGATCGGGATACACATCACAGCAATGTCGTCTGACTCTGTTCTGTGGGATACAGGGAGGGGAGGGATAGAACTGGTTATCCTGTCTGTAATTCAGTGTGTGGGATACAGGGAGGGATAGAACTGGTTATTCTATCTGTGATTCAGTAGACACAGTGTGTGGGATACAGGGAGGGATTGGAACTGGTTATCTGCCTGTGAATCAGTTGATGCAGTGTGTGAGATACAGGGAGGGAGGGATAGAACTGGTTATCCTGTCTGTGATACAGTGTGTGGGATACAGAGAAGGATAGAAACTGGTTATCCTGTCTGTGAATCAGTGGATGCAGTGTGCGAGATACAGGAGGGAGGGATAGAACTGGTTATCCTGACTGTGATACAGTGTGTGGGATACAGGGAGGGATACAACTGGTTATATCCTGTCTGTAATTCAGTGTGTGGGATACAGGGAGGGAGGGATACAACTGGTTATCCTATCTGTGATTCAGTGATTGGGATACAAGGGGGGATAGAACGGGTTATCCTATCTGTGATTCAGTGTGTGGGATACAGGGAGGGATGGAACTGGTTATCCCATCTGTGATTGAGTGTATGGGATACAGGGAGGGATAGAATTGGTTATCCTGCCCGTGATTCAGTTGACGCAGTAGTTTGTGGTGGGATACAGAGAGGCATGGAACTGGTTATCCTGTCTGTAATTCAGTGTGTGGGATAGAGGGAGAGATAGGATCTCTGCAGGTCCATAAAAAGGGAGTGAGGCATCATCTCTGGGGATCCATACCAAAGAGCGAGTCATCACCTCTGTAGATCCGTAGAAAAAGAGTGAGGCATCATCTCTGTAGCTCCATAGAAAAGAGTGAGGTCTATCTCTGTAGATCCATAGAAAACAGTGAGCATCATTTCTGTAGACCCATAGAAAACAGTGAGGCATCATTTCCGTAGATCCATAAAAAAGGGAGTGAGGCATCGTCTCTGTGGATCCATACAAAATAGTGAGGCATCACCTCTGTAGATCCATTAAATGAGTGAGGCATCATCTCTGTAGATCCATAGAAAAGTCAGGTACCATCTCTGTAGATCCATAGATCCTGTGTGTTTGCCCACACCTGTGTGAGATCAGATGGGACAGCTGGCGACAGGTAAACTTCCAGAGCTGTGACAGGTGCTGCCGTGTGGCTGAGTGTGTGTCACACCAACCTTGAACTCTGTATGCCTGGGTCCACTTCGTCACAGACTCCCTCCTGAGCGCGGAAGGGGAGGGACACGGGGAGGGGGGGGGGGGGGGGGGCAGGGCAGGCGGGAGAGGTGGGGTGTAGGTTGAGGGATGGGGATGGGAGCCATTTTTAAGGTAGAAAGATGAATCCGTGGTTGAAAAGCTTTTACTTGTTGTCAGTCTGAAGCTGACGCCATCAGTGTTTGCCAGCTAAGATTTATTCGTTCTGTTCGGGTAGTTTTAACTGAGCATTTCCTTCTCTCTCTCTCTTGTCATTTGTCTCTCTCTCTCTCTCTCTCTCTTCTCTCTCTCTCTCTCTCTCTCTCTCTCTCTCTCTCTCTCTCTCTCTCTCTCCTTCCTTAAATTGTCTCGTCTTAGTCATGAATTCATTACTCCATCAGCTGAAACCATGCGCAGTGTGGTCTCAGAACTCAGTAGTGTGTAGAGACTGGTTCGCATGCAGTAATACCTTGATCAAACTGAAACTGAAACTGTGTGATAACATCATCACAGTCAACTGAACACGGACATTGTGAGCACGTCGTTGTTCAAATTACAGCATTGTGCATTGAAGGTGCTGAACACATCGTTGATGAAATGATGACACATTGTTCTCTGAACGTGGACACCATGGACACATTGTTGATAAGATTATGCCACAGTGAGCACTGAACACGGCCATTGTGAACATATTGACACAGTGAGCACTGAACACGGCCATTATGAACATATTGACACAGTGAGCACTGAACACGGCCATTATGAACATATTGACACAGTGAGCACTGAACACGGCCATTATGAACATACTGACACAGTGAGCACTGAACACGGCCATTATGAACATATTGACACATTGAGCACTGAACACGGCCATTATGAACATATTGACACATTGTGCACTGAACATGGACATTATGAACATATTGACACAGTGAGCACTGAACACGGCCATTATGAACATATTGACACGGTGTGCACTTAACACGGCCATTATGAACATATTGACACAGTGTGCACTGAACACGGCCATTATGAACATATTGACACAATGAGCACTGAACACGGACACCATGGACACATTGTTGATAACATTATGACACATTGAGCACTGAACATTGACACCATTCACAAGTCATGTCCTCCTCATGTTGTCTTCCCCTTTCCCTCCCATCTCCTGTAAAATGACCATCTGGGAACCAGTCCATCTTTCCCTCCCATCTCCTGTAAAATGACCATCTGGGAACCAGTCCATCCCTCCCATCTCCTGTAAAATGACCATCTGGGAACCAGTCCATCTTTCCCTCCCATCTCCTGTAAAATGACCATCTGGGAACCAGTCCATCTTTCCCTCCCATCTCCTGTAAAATGACCATCTGGGAACCAGTCCATCTTTCCCTCCCATCTCCTGTAAAATGACCATCTGGGAACCAGTCCATCTTTCCCTCCCATCTCCTGTAAAATGACCATCTGGGAACCAGTCCATCTTTCCCTCCCATCTCCTGTAAAATGACCATCTGGGAACCAGTCCATCCCTCCCCTTCCAGGTCCTCATTGGTGAGAACACCTCCTCACCATCCTCACCATCTGTTTACTGAGTTGGTCGGCATTGGTGAGAACACTACCTCACCATCCTCACCATCTGTTTACTGAGTTTGGTGAGAACACCTCCTCACCATCTGTGTACTGAGTTGGTCGACATTGGTGAGAACACTAAACTCAGTACACAGATGGTGAGGAGGTGTTCTCATACACACACACACACACACACACACACACACACACACAATGCCATCATGATAAAGTATTATACATCAAGATTTTTCTGACTCGAGACTAAAATATACATATTCTTACGAATCCAACACATAAAGTCCATTCATCAGTTGTTATGATAGTAGTTGCTGCAACGTCTGTATCCATTACAACTTCGGTCACACCTAGCCCGGAGGGGAGGGATGTAAGTATCTCTCAAGGCCAGCAGAGTTTTAAGAATTGAGGAGGGGGGGGTGTGTGTGTAGGGGGGGGGGGGGGCAAAACAAAGTGGAGGAGCTGGATGTCAACACGAACCCGAGGAAGATGTTTAAAAAAAAAAAAGGATCTTTGGAAGTGTACGATGATGTGAGAAAAACGGCAGGATAGTAGAACACTATGCAGATGTAAAAAATGATAATAATGATAATGATGACAATAATAACAACAACAACAGCAACAACAGCAACAACAGCAACAACAACAATCATCATCATCATCATCATCATCATAACAACAGCAACAACAGCAACAACAACAACCTCAACACCAACAGGAACGTTAGGAAGATGTTAAAAAAAAAGCCAAGTAGCCTTCATGAAGAAGTGCAGGAGGATGAGAGCAGGGACAGAAAGCGCCGTGTGGGCTGACAGCACAAAGCAGCTGACTGGGCTGTGTGCTGTCCACTGACTGGGCTGTGTGCTGTCCCCTGACTGGGCTGTGTGCTGTCCCCTCACTGGGCTGTGTGCTGTCCCCTGACTGGGCTGTGTGCTGTCCCCTCACTGGGCTGTGTGCTGTCCCCTGACTGGGCTGTGTGCTGTCCCCTGACTGGGCTGTGTGCTGTCCCCTGACTGGGCTGTGTGTTCACATCACGCCCTGCACTTGCTGGCTAGCTGACTGGGCTGTGTGCTCACCCCTGCATTTGGGGCCTAGGTGACTGGGCTGTGTGTTCACCCCTGCATTTGGGGCCTAGGTGACTGGGCTGTGTGCTCACCCCTGCACTTGGCGCCTAGGTGACTGGGCTGTGTGCTCACCCCTGCACTTGGGGCCTAGGTGACTGGGCTGTGTGTTCACCCCTTCATTTGGGGCCTAGGTGACTGGGCTGTGTGCTCACCCCTGCATTTGGGGCCTAGGTGACTGGGCTGTGTGCTCACCCCTGCATTTGGGGCCTAGGTGACTGGGCTGTGTGCTCACCCCTGCACTTGGGGCCTAGGTGACTGGGCTGTGTGTTCACCCCTGCATTTGGGGCCTAGGTGACTGGGCTGTGTGCTCACCCCTGTACTTGGGGCCTAGGTGACTGGTCTGTGTGCTCACCCCTGCACTTGGCGCCTAGGTGACTGGGCTGTGTGCTCACCCCTGCACTTGGCGCCTAGGTGACTGGGCTGTGTGCTCACATCACGTCCTGCACTTGGGGCGTAGGTGACTGGGCTGTGTGCTCACCCCTGCACTTGGCGCCTAGGTGACTGGGCTGTGTGCTCACCCCTGCACTTGGCGCCTAGGTGACTGGGCTGTGTGCTCACCCCTGCACTTGGGGCGTAGGTGACTGGGCTGTGTGCTCTCACCCCTGCACTTGGCGCCTAGGTGACTGGGCTGTGTGCTCACCCCTGCGCTTGGGGCCTAGGTGACTGGGCTGTGTGCTCACCCCTGCACTTGGCGCCTAGGTGACTGGGCTGTGTGCTCACCCCTGCGCTTGGGGCCTAGGTGACTGGGGCTGTGTGCTCACCCCTGCACTTGGGGCCTAGGTGACTGGGCTGTGTGCTCACCCCTGCACTTGGGGCCTAGGTGACTGGGCTGTGTGCTCACCCCTGCACTTGGGGCCTAGGTGACTGGGCTGTGTGCTCACCCCTGCACTTGGGGCGTAGGTGACTGGGCTGTGTGCTCACATCACGTCCTGCACTTGGGGCCAAGCCGCAGGGTGTGGAGGGATGCCATGATGAATGAAGCCTGTCGGGAGGTGACACTGCTTGTCCCTGCTTCCAGGCGATGAAGGGACGTGAAAATGATGAGGGAGGGAGGACTGTGGAGAAGGGGGGGGGGGGGGGGGGGGTATGTGGTCACAGCCTCTGACTTAGTCATATATTACACACATTTGTTTCTGTCGGATAAGTCAGAGGAAGCCATTCGCCTGCTCTGTTTCTGTCCCCTCACCCCGTTCCCCGCCCCCTTCCCCGCCCCACCCTCCCTCCTCTGTCTCTGCCTCCCTCTGAGCTATCTCCCCTAGTCACTCAGTCTGTCTGTATATGTATGTATGTATGAGGAAGAAAGAATTGTGTTGCACGTGTTGTGCAAGGGGGGGGGGGGGGGGGGGGGGGGGGCTCTACCGGGGTTGTGAAATCTTCTTTGCTAATTGTGCTGCGTGAGGGGCTCTGTTAGGGTTGTTATTTTATATTTACTGACAAAAATTTCCTTTTATGCCTGCAACTGTCTGTCATTTCAACTCTTGTGTTTAGTGTTGCCATACCGGGCTTACACAAGATTATCCATTTTTCTGTTGTGCATAAGCTGCATCTCTTGGTGCTGTTGTTATACGCTGCTGCTCTTCTGACTATTTTCCATGTTATGTTGAAGTCTATATTTGCTGTCTTAAGATACCATACATGTTTACTTAATTCTGTTTGGTTTCTGTATTTTTCATATTTGAACGATTGCTTATGGTTAGCATACCTAGTTTTGAATTTATTTTCAGTAATCCCTATATATGTCTCTTTGCTATTATCTGTTGTCACAGTAGCTTGGTATACAATGTTGTCAGAGAGGCACTGGTTGTTCAGAGGGCATTGCTCCTTGGTAGCGCAATTGCAAGTTTTCCGTTTGTCACCCTCATTCTTAGCATTGGTTTTCCTTCTGTTAGATGTGTCAATTATTTTTCTTAAGGTTTGGCATGCATGAGTAAGATAGTTTGATAGTGTTCCTATTGAATATTTTAAAGAGTTTGTGATCTTTATGGAACGACTCTTTTAGTATCTTGAAGAATTCTTTGCCAATGTTATTTTTTTCTCTTTCTATTCTTCTTCCTGCTTCTAGTGCTGCTCTCAGGCTCATATTCCAATTTGTAACTATATCCACTTTTCAGCAGTGCTTCTTGGTAATCTGCTGCTGAATCATTGAATACTTCGGCATTACAGGAAAAACTGGATAACCTTTTTATTTATCCCTTGCGGTATGGTTTTTCTTTATTGCTGGTGGATGGTTACTCATAGAATTTATATAGAATGTTGTGTCATTCGTTTTTTTGTATGGTTTATATTGGTTTTTATTCAAATCCAGTGTAACATCCAAATAGTTAACTATTTTCTTGTTGGCTTCTGCTGTAATTTTTAAGTTGTGATTTGAAATAACTTACATAGATCTTTCTTTTTTTTTTTCTTCTACTTCTCTAGGTGTTTTGTCCAATGCTGCTAATCCATCAACTTGTAATCCCGGGTTTTAAGTTTTACTTTTATCATCATTTTTAGGCTGCTCCCAAATTGGTTGATCACTTATATAAAAAAAAAAATAGCCAGAAATTCATAACTGAATATATATATATATATATATATATGTGTGTGTGTGTGTGTGTGTGTGTGTGTGTGTGTGTGTGTGTGTGTGTGTGTGTGTTCACTGTGTGTGTGTGTGTGTGTGTGTGTGTGTGTGTGTGTGTGTGTGTGTGTGTGTGTGTGTAG
>JADBJO010001805.1:15000-25000 GCA_016801955.1 Conus betulinus | reverse complement strand
GACAGGCCACACACCACAATCAGAGACAGGCCACACGCCACAATCAGAGACATGCCACACGCCATAGAGAAAGGCCACACGTCACTGTCACAGACAAGTCACACGTCACAATCACAGACAAGCCACACATCACAATCAGAGACAGGCCATACGTCACAGTCAGAGACAGGCCACACGACATAGAGACAGGCCACACGCCACAATCAGAGACAGGCCACACGACATAGAGACAGGACACAATCCACAGTCAGACACAGGCCACACGCTACAGAGACAGGCCACACGCCACTGTCAGAGACAAGTCACACGTCACAATCAGAGAAAAGCCACACGACACAATCAGAGACAGGCCACTCGTCACAGTCAGAGAGAGAGACCACACGCCACAGTCAGAGACAGGCCACACGACACAGAGAATGGCCACACGTCACTGTCAGAGACAAGTCACACGTCACAATCAGAGACAAGTCACACGTCACAATCAGAGACAGGCCACAAGTCACAATCATAGACAGGCCACACGTCACAATCAGAGACAGGCCACAGGTCACAATCAGAGACAGGCCACACGTCACAATCACAGACAGGCCACACGTCACAGTCACAGACAGGCCACACGTCACAGTCACGGACAGGCCACACGTCACAGTCACAGACAGGCCATACATTCACAATCGGAGACAGGCCACACGTCACAGTCAGACACAGGCCACACGTCACAGTCATAGGCAGGCCACACATTCACAATCGAGACAGGCCACACGTCACAGTCACAGACAGGCCACACGTCACAATCACAGACAGGCCACACGTCACAGTCACAGACAGGCCACACGTCACAGTCACAGACAGGCCACACGTCACAGTCACAGACAGGCCACACGTCACAGTCACAGACAGGCCACGCGTCACAATCAGAGACAGGCCACACGTCACAATCAGAGACAGACCACACGTCACAGTCACAGACAGGCCACACGTCACAGTCACAAACAGGCCACAGGCCACAATCAGAGACAGGCCACACGTCACAATCAGAGACAGGCCACACGTCACAAATCAGAGACAGGCCACACGTCACAGTCACAGACAGGCCACACGTCACAATCAGACACAGGCCACACGTCACAATCAGACACAGGCCACACGTCACAGTCACAGACAGGCCACACGTCACAATCAGAGACAGGCCACACGTCACAATCAGACACAGGCCACACGTCACAGTCAGAGAGACCACACGTCACAGAGAGAGACAGGCCGCACATCACAGTCAGAGACAGGCCTCACGTCACAATCAGAGACAGGCCACACGTCACGATCAGAGACAGGCCTCACGTCACAATCAGAGACAGACCACACGCCACAGAGACAGGCCACACGCCACAATCAGAGACAGACCACACGCCACAATCAGAGACAGGCCACACGCCACAATCAGACACAGGCCACACGCCACAGAAACAAGCCACACGTCACAGTCAGAGACAGGCCACACGCCACAATCAGAGACAGGCCACAGGCCACAATCAGAGACAGGCCACACGCCACAATCAGAGATTGGCTAGGTCTGTGGAGACTAGCATCGTGTTGTTAATGGCTGCTTTTGTGGTTGAAACTGTTTTACTTTCAATTGCTTGTTTCACTGTTGATGTCAGTGCTTGCTTCTTGGTAGTGGTTGTCTGTCATTGTTTGTTTCTTTGGTTTGTTGTTGCTTGTTTGTATCACCATGGTTTGAGTCATAAGTTGTATCACCTAGCACTAGCTTAGTAGAATAGTAACGGCAAGTATGAAAAATGGGTAACCAAGCCAATACGGGACACACGTCACAGAGACAGGCCACACGCCACAATCAGAGACAGGCCACACGTCACAGTCAGAGACAGGCCACACACCACAGTCAGAGACAGGCCACACGTCACAATCAGAGACAGGCCACACGTCACAATCAGAGACAGGCCACACGTCACAATCAGAGACAGGCCACACGTCACAATCAGAGACAGGCCACTCGTCACAATCAGAGACAGGCCACACGTCACAATCAGAGACAGGCTACACGCCACAATCAGAGACAGACCACACACCACAATCAGAGACAGACCACACACCACAGTCAGAGACAGGCCACACGTCACAGTCAGAAACAGGCCACACACACACCACAATCAGAGACAGGCCACACGTCACAATCACAGACAGGCCAATCGTCACAATCAGAGACAGGCCATACGTCACAATCAGAGACAGGCCACACGTCACAATCAGAGACAAGCCACACGTCACAATGAGAGACAGGCCACACGTCACAATCAGAGACAGGCCACACATCACAATCAGAGACAGGCCACGGGCCACAATCAGAGACAGGCCACACGTCACAATCAGAGACAGGCCACACGTCACAAACTAAATTGTCTTCATAGTAATGACTTGGCAAAACTTTGAACTTATGGGAGGGGGGGGGGGGGGGCAGCAGGAGGTTGAAGATGTAAAAACTGGGAAAATGAAATTAAGAAAATATGAAAACTCTTCACTGGCTGCATAAGGAACCATCGCAATCCTTTTAAAGGCAGATATATTTGTATTGCCGAGGCCTTTCGTCCGCTGGGTCGGAAACTCATCAGGGAGACACGGCTGGCTGTATCTGCGCTCCTGGCGTCAAATAGAGACACACCACAGTCCACAATACCGTGGTGTTCTCACCACCAAGGGTGCAAAAAAAAAGAATCCAATAGCACCCCCAAAGCAGCCAGCGAAGAGTAGTAAAGGAAACCAAATGAAAGGGTGGGGAGGAAAAAAGTTGCTGAAAAACTACAGATATTATGCAGATAGTATAAAATGTAGGGGGCAATCTTTGAGCCTACGCTTGAGGATCCACCCAAGGATGCAAGGGAGATCAGAAGACAAACACAAAGACAGACAGAAACAAAACAAATACAAGTAACCTCGATTTAATCAAAACGAAATCGGAAATGAAATGAGGCAGGGAACAGCAAACAATAAACAGTAAATAAGTGGGGTAGTCTTTGCTCCCATAAGGAAACCTAACACAGAGTAACTTTTATTCAAGACTGGCACAGCCTTTTAAACTTGAATAAAGTCAGACAAATACAAAGACGAACAATCTAATAGTGGGGAAAAAAAACAAGCGCAGGCCAACAACTAAATTGTCTTCATAGTAATGACTTGGCAAAACTTTGAACTTAAGGAGGGGGGGGGGGGGGGGGGGGGGGGGGGGGGGGCAGGAGGTTGAAGATGTAAAAAACTGGGAAAATGAAATTAAGAAAATATGAAAACTCTTCACTGGCTGCATAAGGGAACCATCGCAATCCCTTTAAAGGCAGATATATTTGTATTTCTTTGTGTTTGTCTTCTGATCTCCCTTGCATCCTTGGGTGGATCCTCAAGCGTAGGCTCAAAGATTGCCCCCTACATTTTATACTATCTGCATAATATCTGTAGTTTTTCAGCAACTTTTTTTTTTCCTCCCCCACCTTTCATTTGGTTCCTTTACTACTCTTCGCTGGCTGCTTTGGGGGTGCTATTGGATTTTTTTTTGCACCCTTGGTGGTGAGAACACCACAGTATTGTGGACTGTGGTGTGTCTCTATTTGACGCCAGGAGCGCAGATACAGCCAGCCGTGTCTCCCTGATGAGTTTCCGACCCAGCGGACGAAAGGCCTCGGAGCAGGCAATACAAATATATCTGCCTTTAAAGAAGATTGCGATGGTTCCCTTATGCAGCCAGTGAAGAGTTTTTTCATATTTCTTAATTTCATTTTCCCAGTTTTTACATCTTCAACCTCCTGCCCCCCCCCCCCCCCCCCCCTCCTCCATAAGTTCAAAGTTTTGCCAAGTCATTACTATGAAGACAATTTAGTTGTTGGCCTGCGCTTGTTTTTCCCCCACTATTAGATTGTTCGTCTTTGTATTTGTCTGACTTTATTCAAGTTTAAAAGGCTGTGCCAGTCTTGAATAAAAGTTACTCTGTGTTAGGTTTCCTTATGGGAGCAAAGACTACCCCACTTATTTACTGTTTATTGTTTGCTGTTCCCTGCCTCATTTCATTTCCGATTTTCTTTTGATTAAATCGAGGTTACTTGTATTTGTTTGTTTCTGTCTGTCTTTGTGTTTGTCTTCTGATCTCCCTTGCATCCTTGGGTGGATCCTCAAGCGTAGGCTCAAAGATTGGCCCCTACATTTTATACTATCTGCATAATATCTGTAGTTTTTCAGCAACTTTTTTTCCTCCCCACCCTTTCATTTGGTTTCCTTTACTACTCTTCGCTGGCTGCTTTGGGGGTGCTATTGGATTCTTTTTTGCACCCTTGGTGGTGAGAACACCACAGTATTGTGGACTGTGGTGTGTCTCTATTTGACGCCAGGAGCGCAGATACAGCCAGCCGTGTCTCCCTGATGAGTTTCCGACCCAGCGGACGAAAGGCCTCGGAGCAGGCAATACAAATATATCTGCCTTAAAAGGGATTGCGATGGTTCCCTTATGCAGCCAGTGAAGAGTTTTCATATTTTCTTAATTTCATTTTCCCAGTTTTTACATCTTCAACCTCCCTGCCCCCCCTGCCCCCCCCCCCCCCCCCCTCCCTAAGTTCAAAGTTTTGCCAAGTCATTACTATGAAGACAATTTAGTTGTTGGCCTGCGCTTGTTTTCCCCCACACTATTAGATTGTTCGTCTTTGTATTTGTCTCTGACTTTATTCAAGTTTAAAAGGCTGTGCCAGTCTTGAATAAAAGTTACTCTGTGTTAGGTTTCCTTATGGATATTAAATTGATAAGTGATCAAAAGAACAACTCCTTACCAGTTACTTCCCTTTTTTCCGTTATTCTTTTTTTCTTTTTTTTTTTTTTTTTTTTTTTGGGGAGGGGTGGGGGGTGGAGGGGGGTTTCCACCGGAGAAATCACATACAATCGTCAAATACATGACTTTCCCTTAGTTGACGTCACATTTCAGGGCCTGTGCATTCACTCGTGACCCTATCTGTGCGCCAGGTGGTAGCCTCCAGATAGTCCCATTATTTTGATTTTAATCTGTCTGCTTGCAACCACCTGGCTTGTCCCTTGATGGCCATAGGAAAGGGAAACGAGGAGAATCAACTTTAACACACAAGAAAACATTCTCAAAACAACCTCATTGCGCCAGTCTATAAATACTCGAGTCTTTATGCAAGGCCTGGCGCATTAATTTTTTGGTGTGCAACCAGACAATGAGAGGGAAGGAGGGAAGGGGGGTCGAGGGGAGGAAGGGGGGGGGGGGGAGGCTGGATCACAACCACAAGGGTGGGTAAGGGAGAGGGAGCGTTGGGTGCGGGAGAGGGAAAGGGTGGGGGAGGGGGTGGTGGGGGTGGGGTGTAGTGAGAGAGGCAGGAAGTAAACAGGAAAAATGAAAGAAAGTAATGTGTGGAGAAGGAGGGGGGTGGGAGTGGGAGGGGCGGCAGGTAGGAGGGAGGAACTTCAGGGGACGGAGAGTTAAAGGAAATAATGCATACAAAGATGTATCTGTTAGGTGATAGGATAAGCAAAAACAGGTAATGTAGTAAACAAACAATATACAATGTAGAATGAACGAAGGAGTGATCAATTAAGTGTTATAATAAACAAACAAATAATGTAATAAACAACCTGTATGCAATGAACGGAGGGTTGATCAATCCAGTGGTATAAGAAGCAAACAAATAGTGCAATAAATAACCTGTATATAATAAATGGAGGGTTGATCAATTAAGTGATTTAATAAGCAATAGATAACGTCATAAACAACCACTATATAATAAAAGGATGGATTAAGTGGTATAATAAACAAACAAGTACATACTGATCAACAAATAGGTCTATGTAAAGAAAGGAGGATTGATCAGTTAAGTGGTATAATCAGCAAAAACAAGTGATGTCATAAACAACAAATATGTAATGAAGGGAGGACGTATCAATTAAATGGTGTAGTCAGCAAACGAGTAATGAAATAAACGAAAGAAGGACTGATCATGTAGGTAGTATAATAATAATAAAAAAAGGGATGTAATAGATAATAAAAAATATAATGAAAGAATGGAAGATGGATCAGTTAAGTGATGTAATAAGCAAACAAGTAATGTAAGAAACAACAAATATGTAATGAAAGGAGGGTCGATCAATTAAGTGGGTATAATCAGCGATCAAGTAACATAATAAAACAACAAAAATCAAGTAACATAATAAACAACAAATATATAATGAAAAGAGGAGTGATCAGTTAAGTGGTAAAATCAGCAAACAAGTAATATAATAAACAACAAATATAGAACAAAAGGAGGGTGGAGCGACGTACGATAACTTTTGATTAATTTTATTAAGAAATGGCTGTGATTTGACAGTCTTCGTCAACCCCCACCTATGTCCGATGGGAACGGAACCAGAAAGGTCTGTCTGCAAACGCGTTGCACGTGCTGACTGTTCTGTGCCGTGGAGCTGTCTTGGGGTGTAGGCTGTTCAAATTGATGGATTTGACTGCCGCTAATGCCAGACCTTCTACTGCTGCTGCTGCTGCTGCTGTTTGTTGCTGCTGCTGCTTCAACTACTTCTACAAGAACGACAGAAACTACTACTACTACTACTACTACTACTACTACTACCACCATCGCCACTACTAGTTCTACTACACCTACAACTACCAACCACCACCACTACCATCACCACCACCACCACCATCGCCACCACCACCACCACCACCACCGCCACCACCACCACCACCACCACCACCACCACCACCACCACCACTGCTACAACTACTACTACTACTACTACTACTACTACAACTACTACTACTACTACTACTACTACTACTACTACTACTACTACTACAGAAAAGTTGAATTCAGCTTCTGATCTGGAACTCCTGTCACAGATGATCATCTGAAAGAGAGGGAGAGAGACGGGGAAAGGGGGGGAGGGGGAACCCCTGTCACAGATGATCATCTGAAAGAGAGGGAGAGAGAAGGTGAAGGGTGAGGAGGGGGATGGGAATGTGTGTGCGTATGCGTAATCATGTGCGCACTTTCATTTATGTGCGAGCGCATTCTGTGTTTTGGTTGGTTTGAATGCCTCTGTGTGTGTGTGTGTGTGTGTGTGTGTGTGTGTGTGTGTGTGTGTGTGTGTGTGTGTGTGTGTGTGCGTGCGTGCGTGAGTGCGTGTGTGTGCGTGTGTGTGCGCGAGCATGCGTGCGTGCGTGCGTGCGTGCGTGTGTGTGTGTGTGTGTGTGTGTGTGTGTGTGTGTGTGTGTGTGTGTGTGTGTGTGCAGGAATACACAAGAGAACAGATGGTGGGGGGAGGGGGGAATGGGGAGTGGGAGAAACGGCGCGTGTATGATGCAATATCAGTTTGCTTTACAACTCAATGTGTTCGCCACTCCTACTCTTGTTTGCTTTTTCTATGAATTATATGAATTAAGCCAATATGGACGACGAACATGGCTTGCTTGACATTGGCAGGAGGGAGACTGTGTGTGTGTGTGTGTGTGTGTGTGTGTGTGTGTGTGTGTGTGTGTGTGTGTGTGTGTGTGTGTGGTGTGTGCGCGCGCGCGCGCGCGCGCGTGTATGTGTGTGTGTGTGTGTGTGTGTGTGTGTGTGTGTGTGTGTGTGTGTGTGTGTGTATGTGTGTGTGCGTGCGTCGTGTGTGTGTGTGTGTGTGTGTGTGTGTGTGTGTGCGTGCGTGCGTGCGTGCGTGCGTGCGTGCGTGCGTGCGTGCGTGCGTGTGTGTGTGTGTGTGTGTGTGTGTGTGTGCGTGCGTGCGTGCGTGCGTGCGTGCGTGCGTGTGTGTATGTTTTGTCTCCCTCTTCATGTTTTGTCTCCCTCTTTATGTTTTGTCTCCCTCTGTATGTTTTTTGTCTCCCTCTTTATTTTGTCTCCCTCTTTATGTTTTGTCAAACCCTTTCTGTTTTATCTCCCTCTTTATGTTTTGTCTCCCTCTTTATGTTTTGTCATCCTCTTTATGTCTTGTCTCCCTCTTTATGTTTTGTCATCCTCTTTATGCCTTGTCTCCCTCTTTATGTTTTGTCTCCCTCTTTATGTTTTGTCAAACCCTTTCTGTTTTATCTCCCTCTTTATGTTTTGTCTCCCTCAGATCTCTTTATTTTTTTTGCCTCCATCTTTATGTTTTGTCTCTCTGTTTATGTGTTATCTCCAGACTGTCATGTTACGAAGGTTAAACCGACACTCTTAGGCTTATCTCAGGAATGTCAGTTAATTAAATGTGCTGGTTCTTGATGGTTGTTTTACAGTTAGTCGATCGCACAGGGTTGTCATCTCTCTTACTTTCTCTTGGGTCCCAGTCCTTTGAAATACTTAAGTTTCAAAACGGAGTGACTGAGGGCGGAAAACGGAGCAAAATTTAGATCCCCCCCCCCCCCTTCCACACACACACACACACACACACACACACACACACACAGAGACTACTGTCTTGTCTGGGCCTATGCTTTAAATCTTGGAGGTGGAACAAGGCCTGGTCACAGCCAGCCAGAACAAGACAAAGCCACGTGCTTGTTGTCACTGCCATTTATCGCCCCTGTCAAACGCTTACCGCGCATTTTGTATGCTGATCAGGTACAGGCCCAGAATTTGACGTAAGCTACCACCACACACACACACACACACCACCACCACCACCACCACCACCACCCACCACCACAAGGTCGCCTGTTAGGTCCTGTGACCTTGTCTGCCATACAAAACGTCATTGTGCGGGGGGAAAAAAAAGAAGATGAACAAAGACAAAGCGACAGGGCGGGGACAGCCAGCAGAAGAAGCCAGGGGGGAGAAGCTGGTGTGGTTCATTCTGCAGCCTGCAAGCCTCACGTGCAGACCGTCCCCTCACCACAGTCAGCACTTCGCCACACTGTCTGGAACCGTCTCCACGCAGCTGTAAGGTAAGCCAGACGACTGATCCCACGCAAAGTGTCACAATGCAGCGGTCTGCACCAAACATGTCATAATGCTACAATGTGTCGGGTGCTTGATCGATGGAAAGTTTCAGTTTCAGTTTCATCACGGTGGGTGTCACTTGCGTGCCGACTAGCCCATATACGCAACACCACGTCCGCTTAAGTGTTGAGATCACACTGCGCATGATTTAAAGCTGCCGATCAATGAATTGATGACTAAGATGAGGGAATTCAAGAAGAGGGTTTCGTGGCTGCGACTATGCAGATGTCTGACTTAGGCATTTGCCCGACGCGCTGGTGAGATATTGAGTACCTTAATGGAAAAGATATCAGTAGTACATTTTGCATGACAGATTGTTACAGTTTTCGTGGAGAAAGCTGCCAGATTTGTTCTGTGTCCAAGTGGACGATTTTGAAGAGGCTTCTTCAAGCGGACCATTTTAAATAGGCTCCTTCAAGCGGACGATTTCAAAGAGGCTTCTTCAAGCGGACCATTTTAAAGAGGTTTCTTCAAACGGACCATTTTAAAGAGGCTTCTTCAAGCGGACCATTTTAAAGAGGCTTCTTCAAGTGGACGATTTTAAAGAGACTTCTTCACTCCCAGACTGAAGTGCTATCAAAGAATTCAATAGACAGACAGCTCTTCTTCAATAATTATTTTACGGAGAGCTCTTCATTAACAATTAGACAGAAAACTCTACATCAACAACCAGACAGAGAGCTCTTCTTCAACAGACGGAAAGCTCTTCATCAACATGTAGACGAAAACTCTTCATCAACAATCAGACGGAAAGCTTTTCATCAACAATTAGACAGAAAGCTCTTCATCAACAGTCAGACAGAAAGCTCTTCATCAACACGTAGACAGAAAGCGCTTCATCAACAATTAGACAGAAAGCTTTTCATCAACAATTAGACAGAAAACTCTTCATCAACAATCAGACAGAAGGCTTTTCATCAACACATAGACAGAAAGCTCTTCGTCAACAATCAGACAGAAGGCTTTCATTAACACATAGACAGAAAGCTCTTCATCAACAATCAGACAGAAAGCTCTTCATCATC
>JADBJO010001805.1:0-10000 GCA_016801955.1 Conus betulinus | reverse complement strand
GGGGGGGGGGGGGGGGGGTGGAGTGCAGGGGTGAGGGGGGAGTGCAGGGGGTGAGGGGGGGGGGGGCCAAATAGGGGAGTGACAGCTCGGCTTTACAGAAAACAAGAGGGGTGTGACCCACTTCACCTGACCTGTGGCCTCAGCTCATACATTGGCTGTCACCCACTGACCTGTCCTGTCACCTGCTGTCCTGTCCTGTCACCCCCCTATCCTGTCCTGTCACCCCCTATCCTGTCCTGTCACCCTCTATGCTGTCCTGTCACCTGCTGTCCTGTCGTGTCACCTCCTATCCTGTCCTGTCACCCCCTATCCTGTCCTGTCACCTGCTGTCCTGTCCTGTCACCCCTATCCTGTCCTGTCACCTGCTGTCCTGTCGTGTCACCCCCTATCCTGTCCTGTCACCCCCTATCCTGTCCTGTCACCGACTGACCTGTCCTGTCACCCCCTATCCTGTCCTGTCACCCCCTGTCCTGTCACTCCCTACCCTGTCCTGTCACCCCCTATCCTGTACTGTTACCACCTATTTTGTCGTGTCACCCCTTATCCTATCCTGTCACCTGCTGTCCTGTCCTGTCACACCACTGTCCTGTAACCCACTGTCCTGTAACCCACTGTCCCTATCCTGTCACCCCACTGTCCTGTCATCCACTGTCCTGTCCTTTAACCCACTGTCCTATCCTGTCACCCACTGTCCTGTCACCCACTGTCCTGTCCTATTACCCACTGTCCTGCCACCCACTGTACTGTCCTGTCATCCACTGTCCTGTCATCCACTGTCCTGTCCTGTCACCCACTGTCCTGTCCTGTCCTGTCACACACTGTCCTGTCACCCACTGTCATGTCACCCACTGTCATGTCACCCACTGTCCTGTCACACACTGTCCTGTCACCCACTGTCCTGTCACCCACTGTCTTGTCACCCACAGTCCTGTCCTGTCACCCACTGTCCTGTCCTGTCACCCACTATCCTGTCCTGTCACCCACTATCCTGTCCTGTCACCCACTGTACTGTCCTGTCACCCACTATCCTGTCCTGCCACCCACAGTCCTGTCCTGTTACCCACTGTCCTGTCCTGTCACCCACTGTCCTATCCTGTCACCCACTGTCCTGTCACCCACTGTCCTGTAACCCACTGTCCTATCCTGTCACCCACTGTCCTGTCACCCACTGTCCTGTCACCCACTGTCCTGTCCTGTCCCCCCCCTGTCCTGTCTCCCACTGTCCTGTCACCGACTGTCCTGTCACTCACTGTCCTGTCCTGTCACCCACTGTCCTGTCACCCACTGTCCTGTCACCCACTGTCCTGTCACTCACTGTCCTGTCCTATCACCCACTGTCCTGTCCTATCACCCACTGTCCTGTCACCCACTGTCCTGTCACCCACTGTCCTGTCCTGTCACCCACTGTCCTGTCCTGTCACCCGCTGTCCTGTCACTGGCTGTCCTGTCACCCATGTCCTGTCCTGTCACCCCCTGTCCTGTCACCCACTGTCCTGTCCTGTCACTCACTGTCCTGTCCTGTCACCCACTGTCCTGTCACCCACTGTCCTGTCCTGTGACCCACTGTCCTGTGACCCACTGTCCTGTCACCCACTGTCCTGTCAACCCACTGTCCTGTCCTGTCACCTACTGTCCTGTCACCCACTGTGCTGTTCTGTCACATCCTGTCCTGTCAGTCCTGTCCTGTCACCCACTGTCCTGTCCTGTCACCCACTGTCCTGTCACCCACTGTCCTGTCCTGTCACCTACTATCCTGTCACCCACTGTGCTGTTCTGTCACATCCTGTCCTGTCAGTCCTGTCCTGTCACCCACTGTCCTGTCCTGTCACCTACTGTCCTGTCACCCACTGTGCTGTTCTGTCACACCCTGTCCTGTCACTCGTTGTGTTGAAGTATAGCAGTTCAATTTTGATTTACGTTTTTTTTTTTCCTTTCCTTTTTCTTTTTTTTCTTTTCTTTCCATTTCTTGTTTTTTTTTTCTTTCTTTCTTTCTTTCTTTCTTTTTTTTTTTTTTTTTTTTTAGCCATTTCCCGTTATTGTTTTTCTTCCTCTTTGACGACACTATGACATCGATCGCTTAAGCAGAAAAAAGAATTACTAATTTTAGCGATGACGTTGACTAATCAGTAAGTTCTTATCATTTTAAAAGATCTTTACTGTCTCTCTTCCAACCTCTTCCCTCTTCTCTTCAGTTCTATTCCATTGTTTCAGTTTTCCACCCACGCCAAATTTAGCACCAGATCGAAGAGTTAGTGACTTAGATTGGTCTTTTCTTCCCGTTGGTTTAAATGTGGTTCATCTGGCTGAGGAAGACACAACAGGTCGAAACGTGTTGTGTCTGTTTTTTCATTTGTTCGTTCCTTCGTTTGGCTGCTCAGTAATTCTATTTTTGCTGTAATGTTTCCATTCCAGCAGGTCGAAACGCGTCGTGTCTGTTTTGTCATTTGTTCGTTCTTCGTTTGGCTACTCAGTAATTCTGTTTTTTCTGTAATGTTTCCATTTCCGCCTGCAGTTCCGCATTTTGAAACCTATTACCTGGCTGAAAATGACATGCACATGTGACGAACGACTGAATTCACTGGTCGTTTTGCTGGTTATTGTGACACACACATACAAACGATGAACGACGAAATACACTGGTCGTTTTGCTCTTGACTGTGACAGACACCAACAATGAACGACGGAATACACTGGTCGTTTTGCCGGTGACTCTAACAGACACAAACGATGAACGATAATATACACTGGTGAAACTGTGACAGACACACACACACGATGAACAATGCAACACACTGGTGTTACTGTGGCTGGTGTTAGTGTGACAGACACACACGATGAACAATGCAACACACTGGTGTTACTGTGACAGACACACACGATGAACAACGCAACACACTGGTGTTACTGTGACAGACACACACGATGAACAATGCAACACACTGGTGTTACTGTGGCTGGTGTTACTGTGACAGACACACACAATGAACAACGCAACACACTGGTGTTAGTGTGACAGACACACACGATGAACAATGCAACACACTGGTGTTACTGTGACAGACACACACGATGAACAATGCAACACACTGGTCGTTTTCAGTTCTCATGGGGGAGGCAGCTCCTCTGCGGCGCCCATGGCCAACCAGCCCGTGTTCAGCGTGGGCAACATCGGACAGGACTCAGCGGGGGCGTCGTCCGGCATGGCCAACATTGAGAGTCTGCTGGGCGGCATGGGCAGCCAGGGAGGTTTGAACCCGGGGACTATGAACCAGGAGGGCATGAACCAGGGGGGCATGAGCCCCATGTCCATGCTGCGCAACCAGGGTCTGGGGCAACGTCCAGGGATTCCAGCGAGGTCAGACCTGGGGCATGCGGCCCAGCTCCCAGATGCCGTTGCTGTGGATGATGTTCAACCATTTCTTTTGGTGAAGTCTATGGAGGCAACAGACTTGGCGAGACTAGGGGCTCAAGTTTCGGGACGGGACACGCTGACGTTCTCTTTCCTCCAGAGGTCTCTCTGAGGAGTCTGCAGCTTCCCCTGTGTGCGTGGTCTTTTTGCCTCCAGTCACCGTATTCTTAGGTCTGTCGGTCTGATTCGGCTTTTGGTGGTGGCCGCTAGCTAGCCCAGAAATGTTGCAGTGCTGTTTTGAAAATTAAAGATGTGTTGATTTTTCTTTTTTTTTTTTTTTTGGTGTGTTTGTGTGTGTGTGGACAGTAGGGACGGTACACAACAAGAAGGGTGCCTGCCTGTCATGTAGGCTGGGAGAGGACAGTAAGGGGCGGGGAGGGGGGTGAAGGGGGGCATGGGGAACATGACAGTGTTACAGAAGGTAGAATAACGATACTAGTGGTTACTATGTTTTCTGTTACAACCGCTCATGCACATCTTGCTACCTACCTAGCCTGTTGTCTTGCTTCTGTTTGAGTATGGCTCTCTCTCTCTCTCTCTCTCTCCCACACACAAACACACGCGCGCGCGCGCGCGCGCACGCACACACACACACACGAACGCACACACACACACATACACACACACGCACGCACGCACACACACACACACACACACACACACACACACACACACACACACACACACAGTGACCAGACTAGCCGTGTTGAGGTGGAACCTTGACAATGCTCGTTTCTCCCTGTATGTGAAAGGCCCACGGTTCTCCCGACCAATCGCAAGGCAGTATAGAGAATTGGCCAGTCACGTGGCCCAACACCTATAGCGACAGTCAGAAATAAAAGAGAGAGGGGTGACAGAAAAACACGGAGAGTTAACAATACACAGTCTACATTTTCTCTCTGTTGAAATTCACCTCAGTTCACACAAGATCAATGGAATCTCTAAGGGCACTGAAAGGGACGGCAGCGTTACTAAAGAGCTAAAATACATACTGACACGTTTTAACAGGCCAAAATACATACTGACTCGCTAAACAGGCCAAAATACATACTGACGCACAAAAAATACATACAAACAAAAGAGGCCAAAATACATACTAAGACACACAAAACAGGCCAAAATACACACTGACGCACAAAATACATACAAACAAATGAGGCCAAAATACGTACTGACACTCAGAACAGGCCAAAATACATACAGAAACACAAAACAAAACGAAAGTACATACAAATGAACAAAATAAGCCAATGTATACATAGACACACAATACAAGCCAAAGTATAGAGACACACAAACAAGCCGAAGAAAACACACAGATACACAAAAGAAGCCAAAATACACAGAGACACACAAAAGAAGCCAAAGTGCACACAGACACACAAAAGAAGCCAGAATACACACAGACACACAATACAAAGCCAAAATATACACAGAGTCACACAAAAGAAGCCAAAGTACACACAGACACACAAAAGAAGCCAAAGTGCACATAGACACACAAATTAAGCCAAAATACACACAGACACACAAAAGAAGCCAAAGTACCGACAGACATACAAACAAGCCAAAGTACACACAGACACACAAAAGAAGTCAAAGTGCACATAGACACACAAATTAAGCCAAAATACACACAGACACACAAAAGAAGCCAAAGTACAGGCAGACATACAAACAAGCCAAAGTACACACAGACACACAAAAGAAGCCAAAGTACACACAGACACACAAAAGAAGCCAAAATACACACATACACACAAAAGAAGCCAAAGTACACACAGACACACAAACAAGCCAAAGTACACACAGGCACACAAAACAAGCCAAAGTACACACAGACACACAAAAAAGCCAAAATACACAGACACACAAAAGAAGCCAAAGTACACACAGAGACACAAACAAGCCAAAGTACACACAGTCACACAAAAGAAGCTTAAATACACACAGACATATAAAAGCAGCCCAAAAATACACACAGACACACAAAAGAAGCCGAAATACAGAAAACACGCCAGAGATCGTTCCCAGTAACGCTTCTTTCAATACATAACACGACACAGACAAGTGAATTTTGCACACATCTATCTTTTTCGAACACAACAAACAGCAAACACAGATCCTGCACAACAAATACGCCCTAGATTATGGCTGGCGTGAAAACGACAATGACAGTGCTGACTGTGATTTGGGGGATATGGTTCTGTGCTGGATTTATGTCTGTTGTTGTTCGTAAAATCTGAGGAAAACATATTTGTCGGGTTTTTTTTGTTTTTAAGACATGTTACTTAATTTAGTGTGTCTTCTTTAGTCTTCTTTTTCTTTTCAAGTGTGTGTAATTTGTTGGTTTGTTGTCCTTACAGGCTAACTAGCAATGAGTTTTTTTTTTTTTTTTTTTTAAACTTGTGTTCAACTACATTGTTTCCACCAGAATAACGCCGTATTCTGCCCGGTATAGAAAAAGAGCCGTGGATAATGTTTCTTACTGCCTTGTAGTTCAAGCCACGTGTACAAGCGCCTGGTTCGAATGGAGAATGGATTTATAGTCGACACAGGAAACTGAAAGGTTTCAGTAGGGGTAGCCTGATGCTTGACAAAACAGAATTACAGAATTGTGTGGCGTCTTTTCTAAAACAAACAGACACACCATTTTTTGTGTTAAATCTATGTCCTGCCCCTTTGGCTGTCCCTCCTTTCGCTTGGTTTTTTGTTTAGGAAGAGTCCCCCCTTCGCTTGGTTTTGTTTAGGAAGAGTCCCCCCTTTCGCTTGGTTTTGTTTAGGAAGAGTCCCCCCTTTCGCTTGGTTTTGTTTAGGAAGAATCCCCCGTGTACAGCCTGAGGACATGTTGATGTGTTTTCCTTCTGCAATAAACTGGCATGGTCGGTCGTCTTGACATGCTTATTCATCTGTTTGGGGTTTGTATTTCATATTGGCGCTTACACACACACACACACGCACACGGGGGCGCGCGCGCGCGCGCGCGCGCACACACACACACACGCACGCACGCACGTACACACACACACACACACACACGCACGCACGCACGCACGCACGCACACACACCACCACCACCACCACCATCACCACCACCATCCCACAAGACGCCTTTCTCTCTCTCTCTCTCACGCCATTACACACACACACACACACACACACACACACACACAGAGATTAGGGCGCAGATAAGCATGTATTCTCTCTCTCTCTCTCTCACGCCATTACACACACACACACACACACACACACACACACACAGTAGAGCACAGATCAGCATGCATCTCTCTCTCTCTCTCTCTCTGTACACTATTTAGAATGACGGAGGAAAAAAAAATGACTTCTGATTTATTGAAGAGAGAGAGAGAGAGAGAGAGAGAGAGAGAGAGAGAGAGAGAGAGAGAGAGAGAGAATCTCCTGCAATCTGACGTCACAGCGGCTTGACAGGTAATGTGACGTGAGGCTACACTAGGCCGTTACAGCACACTGCGAAAAAAAAAAAAAAAAAAACAACAACGAAAAAACGGGACAGCTGTCGTAGCACTTTTTCCCTCAGCCTGGTGTAACATTCTTCATCACTCAGTCTGTGGCAACTGTCTCCCTGTGTGTGTTGTGACATTCTCCCTCAGTCTGTTACAACATTTTCCACTGGTCAGACTGTTGTAACATTCTCCTTCAATGTTTGGTCACATTCTCCCTGAATCCGTTGTCACATTCTCCTTCAGACTCTTGTAACTTTCTCCTTCAGTGTTTTTTGTCATATTCTCCTTCAGTCTCTTGTAACATTCTCCTTCAGTGTTGTGTCACATTCTCCCTAAACCTGCTGTCACATTCTCCTTCAGTCACTTGTAACATTCTCCTTCAATGTTCTGCAACATTCTCCCTAAATCTGTTGTCACATTCTCCTTCA
Source organism: Conus betulinus (assembly GCA_016801955.1). NCBI lineage: Eukaryota > Metazoa > Mollusca > Gastropoda > Neogastropoda > Conidae > Conus > Conus betulinus. The sequence goes on along the minus strand of JADBJO010001805.1, from coordinate 2,681 downwards.
GTCTCTTGTAATATTCTCCTTCAGTGTTTTGTCACATTCTCCTTCAGTCTCTTGTCACATTCTCCTTCAGTGTTTTGTCACATTCTCCCTAAACCTGCTGTCACATTCTCCTTCAGCCTCTCGTAACATTCTCCTTAGGTATTTTGTCACATTCTCCTTCAGTCTCTTGTAACATTCTCTTTCGGTGTCTTGTCATTCTCCTAAATCTGTTGTCACATTCTCCTTCAGTGTTTTGTCACATTCTCCTTCAGCCTCTCGTAACATTCTCCTTCGGTATTTTGTCACATTCTCCTTCGTCTCTTGTAACATTCTCTTACGGTATTTTGTCACATTCTCCCTAAATCTGTTGTCACATTCTCCTTCAGTGTTTTGTCACGTTCTCCTTCAGCCTCTCGTAACATTCTCCTTCGGTATTTTGTCACATTCTCCTCCTTCGTCTCTTGTAACATTTCTCTTACGGTATTTTGTCACATTCTCCCTAAATCTGTTGTCACATTCTCCTTCAGTCTCTTGTGACATTCTCCTTCAGTGTTTTGTCACATTCTCTTCAGTGTTTTGTCACATTCTCCTTCAGTGTTTTGTCACATTGTCATTCTCCTTCAGTGTTTTGTCACATTCTCTTTCAGTGTTTTGTCACATTCTCCTTCAGTGTTTTGTCACATTGTCTCATTCTCCTTCAGTGTTTTGTCACATTGTCTCATTCTCCTTCAGTGGTTTGTCACATTGTCTCATTCTCCTTCAGTGTTTTTATACATTGATTCTCTTTCAGTGTTTTGTCACATTGTCTCATTCTCCTTCAGTGTTCTGTCACATTGTCTCATTCTCCTTCAGTGTTTTATAATATTCTCTTTCAGTGTTTTGTCACATTGTCTCATTCTCTTTCAGTGTTTTGTCACATTGTCTCATTCTCCTTCAGTGTTTTGTCACATTGTCTCATTCTCTTTCAGTGTTTTGTCACATTGTCTCATTCTCCTTCAGTGTTTTATAACATTGATTCTCTTTCAGTGTTTTGTCACATTGTCTCATTCTCCTTCAGTGTTCTGTCACATTGTCTCATTCTCCTTCAGTGTTTTATAAATATTCTCTCTCAGTGTTTGTCACATTGTCTCATTCTCTTTCAGTGTTTTTGTCACATTGTCTCATTCTCCTTCAGTGTTTTGTCACATTGTCTCATTTCTCTTTCAGTGTTTTGTCACATTGTCTCATTCTCCTTCAGCGTTTTGTCACATTGTCTCATTCTCTTTCAGTGTTTTTTTCACATTGTCTCATTCTCCTTCAGTGTTTTGTCACATTGTCTCATTCTCCTTTCAGTGTTTTATAACATTCTCTTCAGCGTTTTGTCATATTGTCTCAGTCTCTTCAGTGTTTTGTCACATTGTCTCATTCTCCTTCAGTGTTTTGTCACATTGTCTCATTCTCCTTCAGTGTTTTGTCACATTCTCCTTCTGTGTTTTGTCACATTGTCTCATTCTCCTTCAGTGTTTTATAACATTCTCTTCGGTGGTTTTTTCACATTGTCTCATTCTCCTTCAGTGTTCTGTCACATTGTCTCATTCTCCTTCAGTGTTTTATACACATTCTCTTTCAGTGTTTTGTCACATTGTCTCATTCTCCTTCAGTGTTTTGTCACATTGTCTCATTCTCTTTCAGTGTTTTGTCACATTGTCTCATTTTCCTTCAGTGTTTTATAACATTCTCTTAAGTGTTTTGTCACATTGTCTCATTCTCCTTCAGTGTTTTATAACATTCTCTTTCAGTGTTTTGTCACATCGTCTCATTCTCCTTCAGTGTTTTGTCACATTGTCTCATTCTCCTTCAGTGTTTTGTCACATTGTCTCATTCTCTTTCAGTGTTTTGTCACATTGTCTCATTCTCCTTCAGTGTTTTATAACATTGATTCTCTTTCAGTGTTTTGTCACATTGTCTCATTCTCTATCAGTGTTTTGTCACATTCTCTATAAATCTGTTGTAACATTCTCCTTCAGTGATTTGTCACATCCTCCTGTTGTCTGTTGTTACGTTCTCCTGCAGTCCGTTGTTCCATTCTCCTTCAATCTATTGTCACATTCTCCTGTAGCTGTTGTAACATTCTTCTGTAGTCTGTGTGTTAATTCTCCTGTAGTCTATTGAACATTCTCCTTCAGTGATTTGTCACATCCTCCTGTTGTCTGTTGTTACGTTCTCCTGCAGTCTGTTGTTCCATTCTCCTTCAATCTATTGTCACATTCTCCTGTAGCTATTGTAACATTCTTCTGTAGTCTGTTGTTAATTCTCCCTGTAGTCTGTTGTAACATTCTCCTTCAGTCTACTGTCACATTCTCCTGTAGCTGTTGCAAACATTCTCCTGTAGTCTGTTGTTAATTCTCCTCCAGTCTATTGTCACATTCTCCTGTAGTCTGTTGTAACATTCAACCTGTAGTCTGTTGTTGATTCTCCTGTAGTCTGTTGTTACTTATCCCTCAACCTATTGTCACATTCTCCTGTAGTCTGTTGTTAATTCTCCTTCAGGTCTATTGTCACATTCTCCTGTAGTCAGTCGTAACATTCACCTGCAGTCTGTTGTTGATTCTCCTGTAGTCTGTTGTTACATTATCCCTCAACCTATTGTCACATTCTCCCTGTAGTCTGTTGTTAATTCTCTATTGTCACATTCTCCTGTAGTCAGTTGTAACATTCACCTG
>JADBJO010001804.1:367500-375317 GCA_016801955.1 Conus betulinus | reverse complement strand
CACACCGCACACGTTTCACCCCCACCCAGTTTTCCAAACTATACATCTCAAAATTCGGCTAGGATATATCCTGTGCGTCATGAAAAAAAAGGAATGAACACTATGATGGGATAAGGAACGCTATTAAGACGCAGAAGGGGCATGGTGAATCCTTGTCGTGTCCAGAGGTTGAAGCATGCCTGTGCGGCAGGTGAGACGTGCATCACCCCTCCTCTGGACACTCCTAGTTCACTGTGTCTTGCCAGGAGTCCCTAGCCAAACTGTGAGAGGTAGGCGTTGCCTCAAGACAGTGCCGACCATTACGAGTTAAGTAGTGAGGGAAACGTTAACAGTTTTGGGACTCCCAAATGTTTTGGACTTTGACCGGCTAGATGGACATGCCTAATAGGAAGTTTAAACGGAACTGATGAACGGAAGCATGCTACCAACAACACGGCACAACACAACACACACAACACAACACAACCCAACACAACACAACAACACAACACAACACACAACCCAACACAAAGCACGCTACAGTTCAAAACAATGGCAATACTAAAAACCGTAATGTAATGCAGTACAATAACGCGCACAGAAAAACAACAAAGGCAGTAAATGCAATGTATTGCAATATATAGTACAGTGCCATACAACGCAAAACAAACTGGGTGTAATCTCAATAGCCAATACGTTATCATTCAATACAAGGTTATTAGAAAGCAAAACCGGACACATGCACAGTAGGGTACAGAACCCATACAAATAACGTTAAAATCTAATGTAATACAATTACAGTCACAAGACATTTCAAGTACAACGCCAAAAACACGAGGATGTAATGCAAAGCCAATACCATACAAAACGGTAAGCACATAGAATAAAAGTAGCGCATTTATTCTTTGTTAGGCGTACGTGCGTGCGAGCGTGCGTGCGCGCGCTCGCGCGCGGAACGTAGTGTCCCTATGCGTGCGATGTGTGAGCGCGCGGTTGTATAGCGTGTGGTCTCAATGTAGGTGTGGTGCCTGTGATGTGGGTGACTATGGGGTACGACGTGTATAGCATTTATATTACCAACATTTTATCTTTTACATATAAAATGCTTTTTTAATTTGTTGAATTATTTATGGACCCTGCCCGGCCTGCAAAACAATTTTTTCCTTGGCTTGAGAGGACAATAAATGGAATTAAAAAATACAATACGACAATACAAACACACATAAGCTGCACACAAAAACAAACAACAACAACAACAACAACAAGGGAATACAAAATGGCCACACACACATAGAAAGCTGTACAGAAATGGAGAACACCAATGTTTGGGCCCTATCAACTACTGTGTCCCGATTTCTTGTTCCCTCGCTGGTTTACTGATCAGGATCCATGGCGTGAGAAATACTCACAAGACAAGACATTGCAACCGATTAGGCGATAATCCTCCCCCGCACGTCAACCCACCCTATTTGCCCGCAAACCTGTTTTAGTTAGAAAACGACAGCAAAACGATAGTATGCCATACACGAATCTTTCCGGGCAAGAATAGCGCGCGGAAAACTATTTAGTTCCCGCAAGCTCTCGGAGGCTAACGATATCTTCCGAGATATGTCAAGCGGGGAGAAGAAAAAAGAGAAGGACAGCGCAGAATATCAAGTGTCCTGTTTTCTTTTTTTGGTCTGTTCTGTTTTTACTTGTCTGTCACACTCCATTATTCCCTTGTCCTCTGGTCTCTCTTATTCGTCTGTCAATACATCATTGCTCCGTTTATAATACCCGGACAAAACTTTTTTTAACCGATCGGGCACACATTCGTCGTTTCCCCCTGGTCCTTTTGTCTTTTGCCTAGCACCCCACCCTTTTCCCCCCCCTCCCCCCCCCACACACACCCTCATACACACCACACACCACACACACACACACCCAAGACACACACACACACACACTCACACAGACACAGACACAGACGAACCAGACGACAGACGACAGACAGACAGACAGACAGACACACACACCACAGGGACAAAAAAAACAACCTCCACCAGACACAGGGGGACACCGAGCAGACCAGGACAGACAGACAGGACCCACACACACTCACACCGACACAGACACAGAAGCACAGAGGACAGACAGAAGACACACCAACACACTCTCTCTCTCTCTCTCTCTCTCTCTCACCCACACACACACACACTGAGAGTGTATCACTATAATGTCAGGTTCTGGCATTGGAACGTTCATCACTCTGTTTAGTTATCGTTACATCCGGAGTGCAGTCTAGTAACAGACCGCAGTAGTTAAAACAAAAAAAGTAAGCTCACGAGGAAGTGTGAAGAAAGCAATCAGGGAGGTTGACATTTTTGATCACAATAGTCGGCAGACAAAATAGAGGAGAAGAAACAGGTATGCCCGGTTGTTGTTTGTCCCCCAATTCCCTACATCCCCCCCCACCCCCAATTTCGCCTTTTGTGGAAGGCCCGTTCGCTCACGGAGTAAACTATAACATCTTCAGCGCGAGGTCCGCTTTGCAGCGAGGGCGGTCCCACTGCCTGCACTAGGCTTTGCCCGCGAGTGAACCCCCAAGCGTGTGTGCTTCAACGTTGACTATTTGGCACTGTCACCCGCTGTGAAGTGTGGCGGGCAGACGGCCGGACAAGTGAACAGCAGGATGATACAAAGTCAGTCAGCAGAAGAGAGCAGTGCCCCTCAAACGCGCATGAAAGATGAAAACATCATTTACCTCCACTGTTAAAATACTTTGTATTGAAAACACAAAAGAAATCACTGAACAACAAAAGCACGCGAAGACATCAACAATAACAAAATGAGAACACCACCACCACCACCACCAATAATAATAGACCTAATGACGAAAAGTACGACCGCGAATTATCATCATCGAAGCGAGTCCCAGTTTGGATCTATTTCTTTAAAAATAAACCAAAAAAAAAAAAAAAAAGAACAAAAAGGGTTGGGGTTTGGGGGCGAATCGCCTTGTCCTTTCCACGGGGGGGGGGGGGGGGGGGGTCTGTTATCATTCAGTCTAAAGAAGATATATTTTTTTTGTGCGTGAAAAATTCCATGTTTGGTATCGTGTCAATAAATAATGAATATGCTTCGCTGTGCTGCCAGTGTGGTGGTGTTCATTTGTAGCCCACCTGGCCTTGTCTTCAGCTGACTGGAGAAGGCTGTAAGTCTTACTCTCTCGCGTCTGGAATGCTGTCTTTTTTGCTGCTGCAGAATGCGGAGTAACAGCTCATCATAAACAAATTGAGTGCATGCGGCTATGTGAGAGATGGGGCGTGGGGATGTCGCGGTTTCCTTTTTCTTTTCTGTTTTTTTTTTTTCATATTTTTTTTTTTCTTTCTTCTTTTTAATTTTCCCATTGAAAGGAGATGAAATTGTCTTCAGAGGAGCGGGCGGGAGTAAGAGCGGCGAAAGTAGGGATAGGTGAGAGGAGAGAGAGATAGAAGAGAGAGAGAGGAGAGAGAGAGGTAGACAGACCAGGAGACATACGAGACGGGACGGACGGAACGGACGGACAGACAGACAGACAGACAGAGACAGAAGGAGACAGAGTAAACGAGGTGTTTGTTGTTGTTGCCTTTCATTTTAAACGTCTTTCCACATTAATGATATTAGACGAGGGAAAGGATTTGGAGAGGGGGAGCATGAAGGAGGTGGGGTGGGTAGGGTATCGGTACAATCATATACCAAAAAAAGCATCTTTTACAATCTTTTTTAAATACAATGGAAAAAAAAAAGAAAGGTATGGGAAAGCCAACTTTAAATAACTGTTTTTGAATCATAACACAGAACTATAACACACCCATAATGATGCTTGCGTAGGAACAGAGTAAGAGGTGTGGTGTGTGTGCGGCGTAGTAAGTGAGTGTGTTTGTGTGTGTGTGTGTGTGTGCGTGTGTGTGTGTGTGTGTGTGTTTCGTGTGTGTTTGTGTATTCTATGAGCATGGCGTACTTGTGTGTGTGTGTGCTTGGTGTGTGTGTGTGTGTGTGTGTGTGGTGTGTGTGCACGCACGCGCAGGTGCGTGCGTGCGTACATGTGTGGTGTGTGTGTGTGGTGTGTGTGTGTGTGTGTGTGTGTGTGTGTGAGAGAGAGGGAGAGAGAGAGGCTGAAGAAGGTGTGTGGGGATGTGGTGGAAGAGGAAGGAGGGAAAATATGTTTTTGCTTTACAGTGCTGTGTTTGTTTTTGTGTGCGCGCGCGCGTGCGCCCGGCGAGTGGTGTGACAAGCGCTGTGTTTGGCTTTGTGTTTTTTTTTGAAAAGGATCCGCGAGACGGTGGTGTTTGAACAATCCGCCATTGTGCACAAGCCACAAACAAGTTCCTGTGTGTCGTTGCACTGTTTTAGGCTGATGAGAGAAGTGAGAGAGAGAGAGAAGAGAGAGAGAAGAGGGAGAGCGCGATAGATGAAGAGAGAGAGAGAGGGAGAGGAAGAGAGAAACAGAGAGAGAATGTTGTGTGTTGAGAGAGGTTTGTTTTGTATGATATTTGAGAGAGAGATTGAGAGCGTTGTTTGTGTTTTTAGGAGAGAGGGGATGGATTGTGAGATCAGGGTGAGAGAGATGAGGTTTGAGGTTGGAGAGAAGAGGGAGAGGAAGTTTTTGTGTTTGTTATAGTTTTTGAGAGAGAATTTTTCTGAATTCTTTGGTTGTTTTTTTCAACAGCTTAACATGACATTAGTGGTTCAAACCATAATCCGCTAGAGGTTTTCCATGGTGGGAGAAGCGCGGGAGGACGTCGAACAGTGTGTTTGCATGCAACAAGTGTGTGTCAAATGGTGTGTTCACCTGTGGTGTGTGTGCTTCGCGCATTGCTCGCGCGCGCGTTGCGTGGCTCTCCGAACAAGCGCTAGTCAAACGCACGTTCGCTTGCTTGCATGTTTTGTTGATTTAGGTGAAAGGATCCGTAGGAATGGTAGTTGTGCCATTGAAACAACCGCCATTGACTCCTCACAAGCCACAAACAAAGCCACTTACTTCCTGTGTGACCATTGTCGTGTGCACTGTTTAGGGCTGAGAGAGAGAGAGATTAGAGAGAGAGAGAGAGAAGAGGAGAGAGAGCTGGAGAGAAAGGAACAGAACAAAACAAGAGAGAGAGGATGGAGAGGAAGAGAGAGAGGGAGAGGAATGAGAGAGAGAAGAGCTGTGAGAATGAAAAGAGAGCAGAGAGCGAGAGCGAGAGAGGGAGAGAGAGCGCCGAGCGAGAGAGAGAGAGTGAGCGGTGGGAGAGAGTGATGAGATGAGAGAGAGAAGTTGGTAGAGAGAAAGATAGATAGAGAGAGATGGAGATCGAGAGGAAGGCAGAGAGAGAGAGAGAGCAGAGAGAGAGAGAGAGAGAGAGAAGACTGAATTTCCTTTGTATGTCCCTTGTTCACACAGCTAAACATGACGTTAGTGGCTTCAAACACTAACCCGCTAGACTAGACGGCATTAGGGAGAGCACAGACACCCGCCAACGTCCCAACGTCCCGACATATAACAAAAGACAAGCAACACATATATCACGAGAATGAATGTTCAATCTTTTCAAAGACAAACAAAAAACAAAGCGTCGGCACCAAATAATGAGACAAACAAAATGTTTTGATTGGCTTCCGTTCCATGACAACGGCAAACGATTCTATCTTTAAGTAATGTGAACCATTTAGGAAGAAGTAGCATGGAATTGGTTTTCTGTTTTAACCGTATAGTAGGTCTTTCTTTGTTTCGAATGTTAAAAACCTCTGTGTAGGCGTGCACATTTATACAAATAATTTTCAGAATCATCTTCATGATTTCTTTCCCCAACCATTCCAAATGTTTCCTTCCTCCTTCTATGCAGTATTCATTAAAACAAAAACAAAACAAAAAAACAAAAACAACAACAACAACAACAACAAAACAAAAAAAAACAAAAACGATTCGTTTCTTTTATAGATGGCATCACAGTCTTACAATGAAACACAAACTCTGTGTCAACTTAAAAAAAAACAAAACTAGGGCAGGGTAGATGCATCCGTATGGAACCGTTTTTGGTTTAAGGAGGTGTGTGTGTGTGTGTGTGTGTGTGTGTGTGTGTGGTGTGTGGTGTGGTGTGTGTGTGAGGGGTGAGAGAGAGAGAGGCAGAGGAGAGAGAGAGAGGGGCCAGAGAGACAGTGAGGACAGAGAGAGGCGCAGAGAGAGAGAGAGAGAGAGAGAGAGAGAGAGAGAGAGAGAGAGAGAGAGAGAGAGAGAGGACAGAGAGAGAGAGAGAGAGAGAAAGAGGGGAGGAGGAACCGAGAGAGAGAGAGAGAGAGAGAGAGAGAGGGACAGAGAGAGAGAGAGAGAGAGAGAGAAACAGAGAGAGAGAGAGAGAAGGAGAGAGAGAGGGGGAGAGAGAGAGAGAGACAGCGAGAGAGAGAGAGAGAGAGAGAGACAGAGAGAGAGAGGAGAGAGAGAGGCAGACAGAAAGAAAGAAAGAAAAGAACGAACAGAGAAAGGACAGAGACAGAGATAGAGACGAAGAGAGGGACAGACAAGAGACCAGACAGACAGAGAGAGCGGATGGAGGCAAACAGCAACCGTACTAAACATGAACAAACTCTACTACGAGTATATACATGCACTTTTTCCTCTGTCCCTGTCCTTGTTGTTGCTGCTGTTTCAACGTGGACTGGGTCTGTCCTTGTTGTTTGTTGTTTCAACGTGGACTGGGTCTGTCCTTGTTGTTGTTGTTGTTTCAACGTGGACTGGGTCTGTCCTTGTTGTTGTTGTTGTTTCAACGTGGACTGGGTCTGTCCTTGTTGTTGTTGTTGTTTCAACGTGGACTGGGTCTGTCCTTGTTGTTGTGTTTCAACGTGGACTGGGTCTGTCCTTGTTGTTGTTGTGCTGTTTCAACGTGGACTGGGTCTGTCCTTGTTGTTGCTGCTGTTTCAACGTGGACTGGGTCTGTCCTTGTTGTTGTTGTTTCAACGTGGATGGGTCTGTCCTTGTTGCTGCTGCTGTTTCAACGTGGACTGGGTCTGTCCTTGTTGTTGTTGTTTCAACGTGGACTGGGTCTGTCCTTGTTGTTGCTGCTGTTTCAACGTGGACGTGAGGTCTGGGTCTGTCCTTGTTGTTGTTTCAACGTGGACTGGGTCTGTCCTTGTTGTTGCTGCTGTTTCAACGTGGACTGGGTCTGTCCTTGTTGTTGTTGTTGTTTCAACGTGGACTGGGTCTGTCCTTGTTTGCTGTTGTTGTTTCAACGTGGACTGGGTCTGTCCTTGTTGTTGTTTTCAAACGTGGACTGGGTCTGTCCTTGTTGTTGTTGTGTTTCAACGTGGACTGGGTCTGTCCTTGTTGTTGGTGCTGCTGTGTTTCAACGTGGACTGGGTCTGTCCTTGTGTTGTTGTTGTTGTTTCAACGTGGACTGGGTCTGTCCTTGTTGCTGCTGCTGTTTCAACACGTGGACTGGGTCTGTCCTTGTTGTTGTTGTTGTTGTTCAACGTGGACTGGGTCTGTCCTTGTTGTTGTTGTTGTTTCAACGTGGACTGGTCTGTCCTTGTTGTTGTTGTTGTTGCAACGGGGACTGGGTCTGTGTTGCTGCTGTGCTGTTCAATGTGAGCTGGGTCTCTGGAATGTTGAGTCTGGAGCTTTGTTCTTCTCTTTGTTATTTCCATTGTTTTAGTTGTTACTGTGTCGCCTGTTGTTTTCATTGCTACATCTGTCTTGTTCTTGTTGCTGTTTTGGTTGTGCACTATCGCATCCGCCGCCGTTGCTGCAGTCGTCGTCGTTGTCGTCGTCGTTGTCGCTGTTTCTTTTGTTCTGTTGGTGCTTGTTGTTATTGTTGTTGCTGCTTTTGTTCTGTTTTCTGTTG
>JADBJO010001804.1:360000-362500 GCA_016801955.1 Conus betulinus | reverse complement strand
GGTACATTGTAGTAGTAATAGAATGGAATACTGGTACATTGCTATGGTCATAGAATGGAATACTGATACATTGCTATGGTCATAGAATGGAATACTGGTACATTACTATGGTAGTAGAACGGAATACTGGTACATTGCTATGGTCATAGAACGAATACTGGTACATTGCTATGGTAGTAGAATAGAATACTGGTACATTGCTGTGGTAATAGAATGGAATACTGGTACATTGCAGTGGTAATAGAATGGAATACTGGTACATTGTAGTGGTAAGAGAATGGAATACTGGTACATTGCTGTGGTAACAGAATGGAATACTGGTACATTGCTGTGGTAATAGAATGGAATACTGGTACATTGCTGTGGTAATAGAATGGAATACTGGTACATTGCTATGGTAATAGAATAGAATACTGGTACATTGCTGTGGTACTAGAATGGAATACTGGTACATTGCAGTGGTAATAGAATGGAATACTGGCACATTGCTATGGTAATAGAATAGAATACTGGTACATTGCTGTGGTACTAGAATGGAATACTGGCACATTGCTACTTTAATAGAGTGGAATGCTGGCACTTTGCTGTGGTAACAGGATACTGGTACATTGCTATGGTAATAGAATACTGGTACATTGCTACTGTAATAGAATGGAATACTGGTACATTGCTGTGGTAACAGAATACTGGTACATTGACATGGTAATAGAATAGAATACTCCCTCCGCTTCTGTCTCTCCCCCCCCCCCCCCCCGCCACCCAACTCACCGCCCAGTTTATTTTTGCAAGAAACTGCCACGTTTTTACTCCGCAGAAACTCGTGTGTGTGTGTGTGTGTGTGTGTGTGTGTGTGTGTGTGTGTGTGTGTGTGTGTGTGTGCATGCATGCGTGCATGCGCGCGCGCGCGTGTGTGTATGCGTGCGCATGGTGTGCGTGCGTGCGTGCGTGCGTGCGTGCGTGCGCGCGCGCGTATGTGTGTGTGTGTGTGTGTGTGTGTGTGTGTGTGTGTGTGTGTGTGTGTGTGTTTTATGCAGCCGACTCTAGGACAGTACCTCTCTACAGCCTCTCTTTTTCCTGAGGAAGATTCTGAACCAAATATGAAAATAGGCCTACATTTTTTTATGTCACCAGCGGTCTTCTAGTATTATTCTTGATAACTATTTGTACAGCGCGCACACGTGCATGCATGGACGCGCGCGCGCGCGCGCGCACACACACACACACACACACACACACACACACACACACACACACACACACACACACACACACACACACACACACACACACACGCACGCACGCACGCACGCACGCACGCACGCACGCACACACACACACACACACACACACACAACACACACACACACACATGTCAATCTATCCATCTGTTTATCACATCTCTCCATATATCCGCAGAACTTGAAACTCCATTTTAAACGTTATTTCAAGGCAAAAAAACAAAAAAAGAAATGTCCATTGTTCTCGGTTTTGAAAGGCGCGACAACATCGGTGGGAAAAAAAAAAAGAACCACAAGACTTGGTAGCAGAGTCTTTCATTCCAATGTTCTGAAATGGTAGAATTAAGAAAAAAAAAGCATACTAAGCAGCACCTATCTATCTATCTATCTATCTATCTATCTATCTGTCTGTCTGTTTGTCTGTATTAGAATTAATGTATGGAAGAGGCAAACATTTAAAGAGGTTCATTGTGCTGAAGCTCAGAATGCCATATTCAAAGAGTATCATTGTACAAATGTAGCAAACAGTGGCATATTCCAATAGGATCAGTGAAGAGAGATTTTAAGACACGGCCAGTGCACAGAAGAAAGCAAAGAATGTCATATTTAAACAGAATCAGTATAATAATAGAAAAGCTAGCTAGCTAACAGTGCAGTACTTAAAAACGGGTTCAATGTGAGAAGACGTAAATAATGGTACATTTAAACAAGATCGGTGTACAAGAGAAGCACAGAATACCAAATGTAAACATGACCAATGTACACAAGAAGCACAGTATGCCATATATGAACATCATCAATGTAGAAGAGAAGCACAGAATGCCATATATAAACAAGATCAATGTACACAAGAAGCACAGTATGCCATATATAAACATCATCAAGGTACAAGAGAAGCACAGAAAGCCATTTGTAAACAAGATCAATGTAGACAAAATGTACAGTATGCCATAAACATCATCAATGTACAAGAGAAGCAGAATATGCCATATGTAAACAAGATCAATGTACACACAAAACACAGTATACCATAAACATCATTAATGTACAAGAGAAGCACAGAATGCCAGTTGTAAACAAGATCAACGTACACAAAAAGCATAGAATGCTGTAATTAAACGGGGTTAGCGTAACAGAAGAAGCACAGAATACCGTATTTGAATAGGACCAATGTACTCAAAAAACACAGAATGTCGTATTTGAACAGGACCAATGCGCAATGAAGCACAGAATATCACATTCAAACAGAATCAGAGTACAGA
>JADBJO010001804.1:350000-352500 GCA_016801955.1 Conus betulinus | reverse complement strand
CGCACGTGCTGCGGTACTTTCCCTCACACACTGCGACCTTGTTTCAAGTCAAGGCTGGCCCAAATAAATGGGCATCCCTGAGAGGTGTCCAATGAAATCTAGCAGTGGTATGGGGTGTGGGGAAACGATTCATTCACACAGACTAGGGTCGTGAACTGACCGCATTCCATTGATTCATTGATTTCTCAAAAAATACAAATATTAGCATCAGTTTTGGACTGGAAAATTTAAATGCAAGAGGGTCTTGAGGGAGGTGGACACAGGAGCAGGGCTACCAAGATATCAATGGCAAAGATATTATCTTAAAGATTGCTGGACACAGGGGCAGGGCTACCAATAATTAGTCAAGGGCGAAGGTATTGCCTTAAAATAAGATAGAAACAGAGATAGTGCTGTCAAAGACTGAAAGGCAAGGACACTACCTTAAGGACAGGTGCAAACAGGGCACTGCTGCCAATCATTTAAAGGCAAGGATGTAACCTTCAGGAGAGAGGTGGAAATACAGGCAGAGCTACAAAGGAATCAATGGCAACGATACTGTCTTAAGGATGGGTAGAGACAGGGACAGTGCTGCTAATCAGTCAAGGGCGAAGAGATTACCTTAAAATGTGGTGGAAACAGAGACAGGTCTGCCACAGACTGAAGGGACAGGTGGAACAGGAGCAGAGCGGTCTGCTGATCACAGACACGGACGATGCCTTAAGGAGAGGTGGAAACAGAGGTAGTGCTGAGGAAGTGAAGAATTCAGGGAAAGATCTTGCCTAAAGGGCAGGTGGACACAGGGGCAGTGCCACCAATCGATCAGGGGCAAGGATGTCACCTTGAGGAGCGGTGGAAACAATGGCTATGTTGCCAAAGGCTCAAAAGCAAAGACATTACCCTCTAAGACAGGTGGACTCAAGGGCAATGCTAGCAGTCAAAGGACAAGGATATTACGTTAGGGACAGGTAGACACAGGGGCAGTGGCACCAATCAATCAAGGGCAAGGATGCTACGTTAAGGACAGGTGGAAACGGTGGCAGAGCTTCCAATCAATCAAGGACACATTAAGGACAGGTGGAAATAGGGGCAATACTACCAATCAATGAAGGGCAAGGATATTACGTTAAGTACAGGTGGGCACAAGGGCAATGCTAGCAATCAATAAAGGACAAGGAAGTTGTCTTAAGGACAGGAAGAAACAAGGACAGTACTAACAGAAATCAAAGGCAAGGATAGCACTATCAAAGAATCAGGGGCAAGGATGTTAGCTGGAGCACAGGTGGCGACAGAGATGACGCCCCACAAAGCCTCAACGGCTAAGACGTTATCTTAAGGACAGGGGAGGTAAGAGATGAAAATAATACTATCCGAGTGTGAAAGGGAAGGATTATAGTGTTAAGAACAGGGGAGACAGAGGCAGTGCTACTAAAGGATACGTATGTTATCTTACAAAGAGGTGAAAACAAGAGCAATGTTACCAAAGAACCTAGGCCAAGGATGCTATCTCACACTGTGCTCACATAAAGATCATTTCACAGAGGCATCGTGCACCACCGCCTACCCCTTCAGTGCTGTGATAATTCTGACTGATGTGTTCTGGCTCCAGCAGAATCAGGAGATGTTGGGGTCGGCACTGAAGTGTATTCTCACTACCCTGCCGCCCCCCCCCCCCCCCCCCCCCCCTTCTCGCTCTCACTCTCTCTCAGTCTGTCTATCTCTGTGTCTCTCTCTGTTGGTTGTATGTAATGTGGTGTGCATGTGCATTTAATATGTAAGTGGATGTAGACAAAAAGCAGAAGAGAGAGAGAGAGAGAGAGAGAGAGAGAGAGAGAGAGAGAGAGAGAGAGACAGAGAGACAGACAGACAGACAGACAGACAGACAGACAGAGAAATCGCATCTGCCCATCTTTTGACTCCATTGCAGCGCCCCTATAAACCGCTGGTTGACACATATTCTGAGAGCGATGGCGGCCTCGAGCTGTCTTTTATCAGTCTGACCGTCTGTACACTGCCAGGGCGCGTAGGAATGATTTTGATACATGCACTTCTCGTCAACCGCTCCGATAAAGCATGAACTGTCTATAGCAGCAACGTAGTCCCTAACGCATGGAACTCGTGTGCTGTCCATAACACTGCCGTCACAGTAAAGGTACTGACTGATCAACAGAAACAGTCGTACCACAATGCGATGGAGCAGCGACTGTTATAAAATGTTGGTCAGCATAAACTAATAGAAACTCTAAATAGTTTCTGAACGAAACTCAGACAAAATACAATTTTATTTCGCGCAGTTCTGTTGCGATTAATTGCAGAGAATTTTGAACGGGGCTAACTCTTCCATGCAACTCGTGAGTGATATTTTATTCTTTTTATTAATTTCAAAGTGAGGCGACTGCAGGTGAAAATTAAAAAAAAAAATATGAAAGGAATTGAAAGTAAGTCCGCCAGTTACAAGGACAAACAAATACAAGACAAAACACGACGCGTTTTGACCTCGTAGGTCTTCTTCAGGCAAGAC
>JADBJO010001804.1:335000-347500 GCA_016801955.1 Conus betulinus | reverse complement strand
GAGGAGTGTGGGTGGGTGGGGGGAGGTGGGGGAGAGGGGGTGGGGGGTGGGGGGTGGGGGGAGAGGGGAAGGGGGGATAGGGGGAGAGCGCTTACATGGTACTTACCGTAACAACCTCTTCGTTAATAAATTTTTACTTAATTATGCCCATAGCACCGTGAACTTTGGCTATCATAGCAATACTGTTGAAAAACCGACCCCACGTTTATTTCTACGCAGAGTGCAAAGCAATTCTATGTTTACCTTTAGTGCGAGAGATAATCACACACTCTTCTCTCACACAGCGTTGATGAGTTGTCTTCCCTGAAAGTTTTTTTTTTTTTTTTGAGAAACCTGTTTAAATTAAAGTTCTTTTTTCTTTCTCCGGGTTCGAACTCTGGTTCGTAAATGTACGTGAGAGTCGACGGATCGAGTTCGTGAACTAACATTTTCGCTCAATCAAAATCAAATCGAGTTCGTGAACTAACATTTTCGCACAATCAAAATCAAATGAGTTCGTGAACTAACATTTTCGCTCAATCAAAATCAAATCGAGTTCGTGAACTAACATTTTCGCACAATCAAAATCAAAGTAAACTTTCCGGAGTCCGTTTCAAAGTGACTGTAAGCGGAAATTGAAACATTTTTTAAAAAAAAAAGAGAAAATTACAATCAATCCGCCTGACGAGTGGGACAATCAAGTACCAGACAAAACACGACGCGTTTCGACCTCCTAAGTTTTCCTCAGGTAAAAGCAACATTCAGGACAAAGAAAACGGAGAACGAGCAATCACCCAGTCTTCTCAAATTGGACGCAAGATGGACGTTGAATTGAAATATTCAAGAAAATTAATCAAGTCGAAACGCGTCGTGTTTTGTCTTGTAATTTGTCTGTCTCTTTTGTCAAGCCGATGAATCATGATTTAAAAAAAAAAAATTCGGAGTCCGTCAAATTACACGTGTGTGGACGAATTAATTTGTGACCAACAAGTTTTCTTCTTTTTTTTTTTTTTTTTTTCCAACAAGCCTCTGTTAATCAATCACTCTATTTCATATAGGAGCTATTCTCTTCCTTCTACGGTTCGTTGGGACTGTAAGCGCTAACTTACTGTCCATAAAACAGAAACACGATTGAGCGGAATAAAAAAAAAAAACTAAAGGGGTTGACTGACTGTCGTGCACGATCGGCATTCAGTATGTGTCATTCTCACGGCAGGCTAAACCTTCAAGAGAATTTGATGTGTAACAGAATTCAGACCTGCGGTTTTGACCTTCTGACACGGGTATGCAATAAGCAATCCAATGTTCCATGAATAAAATCATCAGAGGGGTGGACCTTTTTATGGCACTACACACCTTTTTTTTTTCAGAGTCCTGTGACCAGACATGAGTAATAATAAAGCCATGGCAGCCGTTGAGATGACTGTATGATGTCACCTTGAAAATGGGTAGAATTTGGTTTCTTTGGTCTAAATATGTGATACCCACATCTCTGTCCGTCTGGGGCATACTGAATCACGCCAGATACAAACATGAAGGACACCTCACACTGCAGGCTTTGGTAACAGTAATGGATGGTTGACTGGCCCCTAAATCAAACTAAATCAGCCCTTTCAGTCGAAGTGATTCAATCAGCATTTTGTAATAAATTTGTATTTCGGATTAGTCAACCTGTTCAGTGAGATCCCACAGCGTTTCTAGAAAGACACTATGGATCACGACCAAACTGTTCCACCAACTATTGTTATGGCCCCTCTCTTCACTTCTGTCACTGACCACTGACCACTGACCATAATGAACAATTGTGATTGTATAATGGCAAAATATGTCCCACACAATTACTGAACATTTTTTTGTGGACCTCCAACCTCCAGCTTTTCCCACCTTCTTTTCTTTTCTTTTCTTTTGTTCGTTCTTTTTCTTTCTGAATAAATGGGGTCTCCATCCTCCTTTTTTTCTCCTTTCTCACTGTATTAGCTCCTCCAACAAACCCTCACATACTACGCACAGTCTGTGTGTTCATTTACCATTGGACATTCTCTTGCTGGTCTTAATGTTTTTGCGTTTGATACAAATGGCGTCTAGGATTGTTGGTGTTCTAATGTTTGGTGTGGGGTATGCTCGACAGCTGCAGGGTGGTGTTTTTCGCCGGTGGGCTCTGCAGTCATGAGATACGGGCTGGTACGCCCATGTGGGCTGCTACTTTTAAGGCTGTTATGAGTTGCATCCTGTAGTCTGATTTACCTCTGTTCAGGAGCAGTTACGTCCCTTGATATCTTAAATGGAGTGTCCTGCACGTGCCTGTACCCATCGCCAACACAGCGCAGGCCTCCGAGGGTGGTACAGGACTGCTCTAAAGGCAGGTGAAGACAGTGCTTCTGTGGGTCCTCCCAAGCATCTTCGGGTGTTTCTTTTTCTTCTGTGCAGACAGTTTCATTCTGTTGCATTTAACATTTATGCCCAAATAAGCAACAAAGCAAAAGAACGAAGACCACAGTACTAATCCATTAGACAGAATGATACTGAAAAGCTTAAAAAAAGGTTCAGCGGAACTGGTTGCTGTCTGTTCGAAAATTCGCAGCTGTGATAAATAAGAACGACAAATCTTGAACGCGAACGCAAGATGGCGGCAAGCCACACGCAGACTGAACGCAAAATGGCGGCAAGCCACACGCAGACTGAACGCAAGATGGCGGCAAGCCACACGCAGACTGAACGCAAGATGGCGGCAAGCCACTCGCAGACTGAACGCAAGATGGCGGCAAGCCACACGCAGACTGAACGCAAGATGGCGGCAAGCCACACGCAGACTGAACGCAAGATGGCGGCAAGCCACACACAGACTGGTTATTGTACACGCTGGTCGGACGGAAAGTAGAACATGTTCGATCCCGTCAGAGATCAGACGGAGCCAATCCAGTCGCACATCCAATGCTGCACGGTGACATTTTCTGAGGACGGTCGTTCGTGTGAATTAGCTGTGTCACAGATTGTTGTCTGATAGTGGGCGCGACAGTCGATTACCTCCCCTCTAATGGAAATTGATGTCTGAGTGCTGGAACGCTCCACTGGAGCGAAACTACACCAAAACAGCATGATCCACTCCTTTTGCACGCGCCCCAGATCGTTCTCGTCGTCACACCGGCGGACATTTTGAGTAAATGGGGTAGTTAGCATGAATCGTCAGAGCAATAGATTGTCAAGATTTGGAAGAGAGGGGGGTTAGTTACCAACAAGGACACAGACAAACAGAGTACAGGACAAGACACTTGATGAATTGAAACTTAACCAGAAATTATCGTTCTGGTCATCTCACTGACGGACATCGTGGGTGTATGAGGGAGTTAGCATGAATCGTCAGAGCAATGAATTACAAACAAAACAAAATTATGAACACTTCATACATGATACGGATCGCAAAATCGCTTACTGTGAAAAGATGTTAGATTAAAAGGGAAAGGGAGATCACTGCTTACCTATTTTCCGTCTTGGCATGCTACGTTTCTGAACTCGTCACTACACGGTCCGTTCCAGCTGCATGACCGGAGGGGTTACTCAAAACCCTTAGCGCACTGTTCGTGAGTCGTCGCAAACACGCTTTCAAATGGCTGAGGGTGTACGTTTTCCCTCTGTCCACACCAAACTCGAAACGACCGTGTGAAGTGACCAACTCTCATCCTGTAGACAATGAACTTTCAGTTTTTGAGTCCATGAGAGTCTGAATACAAGTTGACCCAGACAATGGTGGGGTTAGGGACATACCTGAGTTGACTTTCATAGACACAACAACCCTCAAGGAGGCTAGCTTATCCTTGCTGCGAAGGATTTTGAGAGGTGAGGGACGGCGGGAGGGGGGGGGGAGGGGCTGGAGGTGTGGTTTGTGGCGTGTGTGGGGGTGAAGTGGGGGCAAAGAATTGGGAGCATGCCAAATATTCAAATTAACAATTTTTCTAGATTTTATCTGATTGCTTTCCCACTTTTTCTTTTCTATATTATTATAATGATGATCATGATTATCGTTAGTACTACTATTATTATTGTAAGTGTTAGCATATTTCTTAGGGTTTATCTTACTATGTTCCCAATGTTCTACAGTCGTAGTAGTGGTAGTAGAAGCAGTAGTAGTAGTAGTAGTAGTAGTATGTCATTGTCTCTTTATGATTATTGGAATCATAACCATACTATCGTTATTATTCTTTTCCTTCTTTTCCTTCTTCGTTTACAATTTATTTTATTATCATTGTTATCATTACAGTCACTATTATCTTTATCCTCCCACTCCTCCTCTTTTGTTATTATCATTATGATGATGATGATGATTGTTATTGTTATTGTCATGATGATGATGATGATAATCATCATCATCATCATTATTATTATTGTATCCTCCTCCTCCTCCTCCTCCTCCTCCTCCTCCTCAATTTTTACCTGTATCTTCTCTCCTTCAATCTCAGTTCCATTGCGTACTTTGGGTCGTTGACCCGAGACCAAATTTTCCATTCAGATCGAGATTATCTGTTCTTTCTGTGTTTTCATTATCGTAACTGTTAGTTGTCCCGCGCCGTAAGAAGACTCAATAGGTCGAAAAAGTGTACTGTTCTGCCATAATGAGACTCAGAAAAGGTCGAAAAGTTGTCCTGCCATAAGAAGACTCAATAGGTCGAAACGCATTGTGTTTTGTTTTGGTAATTTGTTTGTTCCTTCGTTTGGCGGCCCAGTAATACCGCCCCCCCCACCCCCTCTTCTTCGCGCGTCTTCAAGGTTCGAAACTGACACGCTGCTGAAGTCCACACGATAATCTCGGCCTGTCATGATGAGACCAGTTTTAGCGCCACTGTGTGGCACACTGTGCATTTTCCAGGGGCGGATCTGATGACGTGAAGCTCCCACGTTCTCCTGTCCATCCCCCATCTCCATGGCTTGTGTAGCAGCAGTCTTCAGAAGCAGAAAACGTCCATGTGGGACAATTTTTTAAGCGTTGTTGGTCCGGTCCGCCGGGATTTTGAAAGCCAGAAATGATATTAACGTTCCGTCACACAGAGAGATAATGACAGAAATATAAGCAGGTAATTAACAGATTGTTGTTGCAATGTTATGGTAAAAAAACACCTTAATTGAGGCAGGAAACAGTAAACAACAACAACAACAATAATAATAATAATGATTACTTATATAGCGCCTATTCTTGGCCAGAGACCAAGCTCTAAGCGCTTTACAGTCCACACTCATTTACAGAACGGGCTGCCTATCTGGGTAGTGCCGACTGAAGACTGCCAGCTGGCGTTTCATCCAGAAGTTTCCAATGTCATCCAGTCAATATCGTCCAATATCGTTCACTCAACATTCTTACTTCCTTTATTCTTTCCATTTCTCACGCAGGGTGCATGCTATGTGTAACGTGTCATCCATACCAACAGCCAAACTGGCCTTCTCTTCCAAAAGTTGGCGGTGGGATTTTTACGTGTGTGCAAGATGTTATGCGTGCGTTCACACACAGAGCCTCGATTTATAGTCTCATTCGAAGGACTGTATGGGAAATGGAGTCAGAACCAATGTTACTCCGAAGGAAAAATCCCCCTGAACCGAAAGGCCCGGCGGAGATTCGAACCCGCGACCCCAGGATCACGAGTCCGGCGCTTTACCAACTGAGCTATTCTGGCCCCCCAAACAGTAAACAGTAAATAACAAACAAGAGGATATCTCTTGATGAACTAACTACAGGCCCGTAACTCGAAACGAATACTGCTTTCAACAGCAAACAAATGCTGCTAACGACACTGAATCGCCTAGCAGAAGTGACTACATAAAGCCCACAGCACAAATAAGAGCAACGCTATTATCAAAACGAAAGAAAAAAGATGGGGGTGGTGGGTAAATAAAGAGATAAAGAGAGGAAGGGATGGTGGCATGGGAGGAAAGGGGAAGAAGGGAAGGGGGGGGGGGATGATAGATGGGAGAGGGGTGGAACAGTTTGATAATTGTGTCGGAGAAAGGACAGTGAAGCGATCTTGAGTACAATTAGAGAACATTTCTTACAAGCTATCGTTAAATTAATCATAGACAGAAACGATAACGAGTATGTAAGATCAAGTATATCAACATTCCTACAGCATCGTGGCATTATGGCATACCAAAAGGGTATCTAATGCACAATCAAAAATGATATGTTGAACAGTAAAGTCACTAAGACAGATAAATTTGATATTACGGTAAAATTTGCCAGGTGATGAAATGCACGAAGTTACGCTTGACATAGGTCTGCAGATAAAAACAGAGTCTGACGGAATAATGTGACAAGGTTTTGAAGAATAACTGAAGGATCTTAAAAAGTCTGTTTCACGTAAATTACTCAAACTCTTGCATGACAATGGGAAGTTGATTCTATACTGCTAGAAACGTTCTTTGCTCTCCTGTGGGCTGCTCGGTTTGCTCTGATTATAGTTTTGTTTAAAAGAAAGCTAGTGTGTGATGGTATCCGACAAAAAAAACAAAAAACAAAAACATTTGTGCCATAAATATACAAAGAGTGAATTAGATGCATAATCTCAAATGATAATTCCTGTCTCTGACTTTTTTTTTTTTAAAAAAGAAGTAAACCTTTTAGTTTAAAGTGATTGAGAATCCACACACAGACACAGACACAGATAGACATGCGCACGCGCGTACGAGTATACACACACACACACACACACACACACACACACACACACACACACACACACACACACACACAAGAGAGGGAGAGAGAGAGAGAGAGAGAGAGAGAGGAGAGAGAGGGGGAGAGGAGAGGAGGGGAGAGAGAGAGGAGAGGAGCGAGAGAGAGAGAGAGCGAGGCGAGAGAGCGAGGAGAGAGAGAGAGAGAGAGAGAGAGAGAGAGAGAGAGAGAGAGAGAGAGAGAGAGAGAGAGAGGGGGAGGGAGGAAGATGGAAGGAAGAGAGGAGAGAGAGAGAGAGCAGAGAGAGAGAGAGAGAGAGAGAGAGAGAGAGAGAGAGAGAGAGAGAGAGAGAGAGAGAGAGAGAGAGAGAGAGAGAGAGAGAGAGAGAGATTGTGGTGATGGTGATGGGAATTTAGCAGACAATATTTTGATGGGAGAGATCAGACTGTGGAAACAGATCCACTGGCTGAAAGGCACAGCCAAAATAAGATGATCTGAAATGCGATTTCCTTCGGATCTTCTGACACATAGATCAGTTGGCTTTGCAGCCTGTTGCCGACAAGCGCCAGAAAAACTACCACCACCACCACCCAACAATAACAACGACAACAACAACGACAACAATAACAAACAAACAAAAAAACACAAACCCACAAAAGGTACAAGAACATCAACAATAGGAGCAGCAGCAGCAGCAGTAGCAGCAGCAGCAACACCACCACCAGCAGCAGCAGCGGCAATAACAAACCCCACTACCACCATCACCAACAACAGCAACAACAACAACAACAACAGTTTTATCGAAGGACCTCGTTTCTGAAACGCAATGTGTGGCTTAATTACCTTTTGTTCAGTTCCAGTGTTGTGGCCCAGATAAAACGCATTCTTGATTCTCATGTCACCTTTGTCTTCCACAATCCATTTCTTCTTCTCCCATCTTCCCCGAGTGCTCGCGGCGGTCCCTGTTTTGTTTGCCTCCAGGCTTCTCTCCCTTGACTTGACTGGTATCTTCTCACCGAAAACTGTGGCAATGAACAGCTCAGGAGTCGGCAGCGACACGCGCGATAAGATAGCTTAAATCACCGGCAATGACAAATAAGTGCTCGTGCAGGTCGAAGGTCTGGCCACGTGCCTATACGTGTGTGTGTGTGTGTGTGTGTGTGTGTGTGTGTGTGTGTGTGTGTGTGTGTGTTGTGTTGTGTTGTGTGTGTGTGTGTGTGTGTGTGTGTGTGTGTGTGTGTGTGTGTGTGTGTGTGTGTGTGTGTGTGTGTGTGTGTGTGTGTGTGTGTGTGTGTGTGTGTTGTGCTGTGCTGTGCTGTGCTGTGCTGTACTGTGTTGTGTTGCGTTGTGTTGTGTTGTGTTGTGTTGTGTGTTGTATGTGTGTATATGTGTGTGTGTTGTTCTGTGTTGCGTGTATTGTGTTGTGTTGTGTTGGTGTTGTGCGTGCGTGCGCGTGCGTGCGTGCGCGCGCGCGCGCGCGTGTGTGTGTGTGTGCGTGTGTGCGTGCGTACGTGTGGATGAATGCGCGCGCGCGCGTGCGTGTGTATGTGTGTGTGTGTATGTGTGTGTGTGTGTGTGTGTGTGTGTGTGTGTGTGTGTGTGTGTGTGTGTGTGTGTGTTTTTAAATTGCTTCTTCGGTGCTGCATTTATTATTTGCCAACTTTATTTATTTACATATTCATTTTTTTTTTTTTTTTTTTGCTTTATTCGGCTATTGTTATGTTGTCTGAACTTTCTTTCTTTTGCTTCAGTTCATCATTGCCCTCACACTTTGTCACCTCCGAAAACAAAACAAAACATGGACTGCATATCATCCTGGCCATGGATCCTACGGTCCGCTGGGCTGAAAACAACATTGATAGAACTGAACAGGACCATGCTGGGGTGGGTGATGGAGGGGCACTGGGGGCAAGGGTAGATAGAGGTGAAAAATGGACAGAGATGAGATGGGGATGGGGTAGAGTCTGTACCCACAGTTCTATGGTCTGGCAGCGTGGAAACTGTTATCAGTACATCAGTATCATGAATCGTACTCCGGCATCACTCAAAGTCTAGGCTAGGCGGTTTAAAGGAAATTCAGTAAGCAAACTGGACGAAAGTGAAATAGATAAAAGGGTTTAAAGTTAGTTTAGAAGACGATTGGAATTTCAGTAGGCTGAAGAGGGGGGGGGGGGGGAGGGGGGGGGGGGAGGGGGGTGTCTTGATGGAGGTTGGGGTCAGGAAGGGGTAAAGGTGGCAGGAAAGATTTCTTCGCCTAACACCGTCACTCGGAGACCCCCCCCCCCACCCCAACCCCAACCCCAATCCAACCCTCCCGACCCCATTTTCCGTTAGTGGTGATTGTAACAACATTCTGCGTACACGAATCAGAACAGGTGCAACTGCATGCGAACATCACCACAACTGGTCTTCTTTGGCGAGGTGCCTGAAAGCGAACCGACTGTCAACAGTCCCCTTGTGGGGTGCAAGCAGCGGGAACATGCAACATATCTCGCACGTGCAAGGACAAAGCTGTGCTGGTGAGGCTGAACAGAATCCGTACACACGACTGGGTGAAGGGGTGAAGGAGAAAAGATAAAACATGAGAGGGCAAACTAAAAACAACAACAACAAAAAACAAAACAAAAAAAAAAAAAAAGAAAAAAAAAAAAAAAAAAAAAACCATTACCGTTACCGTCCACCGAATGAAAGAGACAAACAAATTACAAGACAAAGCACAACGCTTTTCGACCTCTTTGGTCTTCTTCAGGCAAGACAAAGAACATTCAAGACAATAGAAACGAAGAAAGAACGAGCAATCGTTTCTCTTATACCTGGAGCCCAAAGAAAAAATACTGTTCCGCCGAACGAAAGAAACAAATTACAAGACAAAGCATGACGCTTTTCAACCTCTTTGGTCTTCTTCCGGCAAGACAAAGAACATTCAAGACAATGAAAACGAAGAACGAGCAATCATTTATCCCTAATACCCAGAGCCCAATCTGGGGAGATAAATGATTGTTCATTCTTTGTTTTTTAATTGTCTTGAATGATGCTTGTCTTGCCTGAAGAAGACCAAAGACGTCAAAAAGCGTCGTGTTTTGTCTTGTATTTTTTGTTTCTTTCGTTCGGCGGAACAGTAATCTTTCTTTTAAGTTTCTTTCAACTTCCGCTTGCACTCACCTGACTTTGACACGAACGTAAGAGGGCGTGCCAAGTCCTGTACAGTAAACAACGCGGGGGATCATAAAAGTAGGTCGTTGTACGTCCATCGTACTCGGCGAAGACCAAGGCCACGACATTGAGGACTGGGTGCTGTGTGTCCCACTGTGGCCGATCGTTTCTGGCGCGGACGGCTCGGCCACCAGGCAGGCCCATGTGGGGTCTGCAGGCGTTGAAGGCAAGGAGCAGGCGGCCCTGGACTCACAGAACTCACGTGCCCCGTGGGCATCTTTCTGGCTGTCCTGCCCCGCTCAGAAGAGGCGCGAACTCTGCTGTTGCAGTTTCACCAGGTGGGGAGGTCTGGCGCCACTGTTTCCCCGGTGTCTGGGCCAGGGTCAACAATTCTCAGTGAGGCCTTGAGGCGCATTGTCTGACCACCCTGGGAACGCTTTATAAAGAGATAATGAAGAGAGCGAACAGCATAATGACCCCCACGGTGGAAGCCATGAGGAAAATATGACGAAAACACAATGAAGGCACACTGAAGACGTAATGACGACAGAAAACAGGCTGAATGACGACATAAGGACTCAATGAATGGATAATGAGGGTATAAAAGAAAAAAATATAATTAAAGCATATGCTTGCATAATTTGAATACCATAAAAGTATGTTGAAGGGTTAAGGAAGGAAAAAACGAGGGTTCATGAAGATACGATATGCACAAGGTCCAACAACAGAAAGAAGCACAGAAAAAAAAATAGCATTGCTGAAAAAAATGTTGTGGCCTACTATAGTCTTCAACGATCTTTTAAAGATCTCTGTAAAAAGACAAAGACATCAACCCAAATCCAGAATCTATTGGATCTCTGTGAAAAAAATGATATAGATGGTGTAAAAAATCTAAAGTGGACTGTTCGAATATCTGGGAGATATGAAAATCCGGGTTGGTCCGCTTGAACAACTGAACTGTACGGTTTGAAACTCAGTGAATCAAGATGGGAGACGAAGTTTGAGAGTGATGAGCATACCTAAGATGCAAAATTCTTCCTATCCAAATGAAATAGACGAATTTGAAAATAATAAACATATGCACACCCATACACACACGGGCACGGATGTGATTCACGCGGGTATATTTTGTGATTAGCATCTCTCTCAGTCAGTCTGTCTGTCTGTCTGTCTGCCTGTCTATCTATGTGTGTGTGCCTGCCTGTCTGTATCTCTGTCTATCTGTCTGTCTGTCTGTCTCCCACATTGCTTATGTCTAAGAAGCACCCAAAAGGTGAAGTAGTTATACACATTAATACAATGTAAATGTGCGTTTTATCATTCCAAAGTACATTTCCCTTCTGAGGGGCTCTGGCTTTTGTAACTAAGACATCTGAATCAGAATTTAACCTCTCTGTCTGTCTGTCTGTGTGTCTGTCTGTCTGTCTCTCTCTCTGATCTTAATGAAACTTATTACATGCATTCGAGGAAGTTTAACGACCTCCACTGGCTTCAAGGGGGTCACAGAGATAAACTATGACATAAACCAGCGAACTCCCAGAGGCGTTAAAACATCTCCTGCCCATTGCATAATAAACTATCCAGGCTACCCACCCCGTCTACGTTGCGCATCCCCAGTCTGCCATCAGCTGCACACTGCCACTGCCTGGAACAGCCCAGCCAGCAACTCGCTCTCCACACACAAGTGATGTGGTATTTCAACTCAAAGTTTGGCGATGCCAGTATTTGCTCCGTTATTTCCTTCATCCTTGATTACATACAGGTGGAAGAGCCCACTTTGATGGATCATTAGGGTCTGATTGGAAACGATGTAAGTGTTGAGTTTGATTAGGTGTCATACGCTTTGTATATCTGGTCAAGCTAACAAACCTAAGACCTAAGAGGTCGAAACGCGTCGTGTTTTTTTTGTCTTGTGACTCGTTTGTCCACGTTTCTCTCTTGGCGGTTCGATAAACATTTATTTAAGATTTTTAAAACAAAATATTGCCAGTTTGGAAAGCACTTTTTTAATTTTGGGTGCGGAACCTGTTCAAAATTCAGATCCAGCTTCTGTTCACACTATTGACAGGATTATCATGATATTATTATCTGAATATGAACACTGTTACGTCACCGTTACGAATTGATAGCTACCGAAAAACTGTTTTTTTTTTTTAATATGACATCAAAACTTGTTAGTGATTTACACACACAGACATGTACTTTGTTTCCAATTTTGTTACAAAAAAGAAAAAGAATAAATACATAAAAAAAAAGGGGGGGGGGGGGGGGGGGGGGGGGGGGGGGGGGGGGGCGCCGGTACAGGGGGGGGGGGGGGGGGGGTAATTCTTCACTCCGTTTCAACTATTACTTCCCCTGACCTGACCTGACTGAAAACAATTTCGTTTTCACTCATAAAACTGATTCCAAGAATGGAACCAGGATTCATTTAACCGTGACAGGGGTCTGCCCTTTCCGGAGTGTCCTTCTCAACAGGAATTAACGTTGGTTTGACTCTTACCTGCTACGTTAGTTGAAAACGAAACAAAATAAAACAAACAAACAAAAGGCAAATACAAAGGTAAAGTCAAAGACATTATTCTGTTTGAAGTCGTTGCATGTGTTGCAAATGACACATTTCCTATATTAAACTGTATTTACATTGAACACAGGAACATTCTGCCGCTTCAGGACAAACAAAAGACAAATACAAATCTAAAATAAAGGATTTTTT
>JADBJO010001804.1:322500-330000 GCA_016801955.1 Conus betulinus | reverse complement strand
GTCAGTTCAGTCAAAGGTGCAGTAAGACTAGCAAAATGAGGAACATATCTGCGATAGTAGGACAAAAGACCCAACAAAGAGCGAACATGCTTCTTCGTAGTTGGCTTACCCACAGACAAAATCTTTTGCACTTTTCTTGACTTCCGGACGAACATGACCAACGGAAATCATATGTCCCAAAAAACTCCAACTCCTGAAAACCAGCCAGCACTTTTGACGGACGAGCTGTCAACCCAAACAACCTGAGACGGGTCAAAAGCATGCGTAAGTAGTCCAACAACTGCTGCCAAAGACGAGCTGCAAGAAGAATGTCATCAAAAAAAAACTACAGCTGAAAAACTGATACAACTGCAGCTTCCGCATCATTCTTGCGAATGTAGCTGGTGCGTTCTGCAACCCGAAAGGCATTCTTGTCCACTGAAACAACCCAAAAGGAGTTTGAAACGCAGTCTTTTCCTTATCCTGAGGCAACATAGGTATCTGCCAGTATCCCTTCGCAAGGTCTACTTTGACAAAATACCGACCTTCAGACAAACGACAGAAAATATCCTCAACATCTGGAATCGGTTCAGTCGAACACAGTGACCTTATTGAGAGCCCGATAATCGATACAGAATCGAATTGAGCCATCAGGCTTACCCACCAGAACGACTGGAGAACTGTACGGTGATACAGACGGTTCAATCACTCCAAGATCCAACATAACCTGAACCTCTCTCTGAATGATCTCCCTCTTTGCAAAAGGCAAAGGGTAAGACTTGACCCTAACAGGAACATCAGTAGTCAGATTAATACAGTGTGGATCTACCTGTACAGCCTTCCCTGGTGTATCTGTCAAGACATCAGAAAAATCCTCCAAAACACTCATCAACTGAGACTTTTGAGTGTCTGACAACTCAGGAGCAACCTTTACATCACGAAATGTCTCGCCTTGAACAGACAAGGTAGGTAATGACGTCGTCATCGTCACTCACATCCTGTACAACTCCTACAGAGGAACAATGTACATCCTGTACAACTCCTACAGAGGAACAATGTACATCCTGTACAACTCCTACAGAGGAACAATGTACATCCTGTACACCCGACGGGGGAAAAGGGGGAATGTGAACACTCTGCATCCGAAACACCAGTGGAAACAACACAATCCACAGGTAACTCATTAGACAATGCAGACGCAGAGTCTAATCCCTGAGGAACACAAAGAGCAACATCGAAATTGACAGCAACATTCGTCGAACCACATACTCTTTCAACATATTGATGTGGAAAACCTTGGACTTTCCATGCATGTCAATACGATAGTTGACAGGTGAACACTTTTCCTTCACAAGAAAAAGGACCTTTCCAGGAAACCTTCAACTTATTCTGTTCATCAGAGAGCAAAACAAGAACCTGATCACCCACTTCAATGAACGAGGAGAGCTCTTTCTGTCTGCGTACACTTTATACTTGTCGGTCTGACTGTCAGCGGTCTGTTGTGCCTGAGCACAACTGTCCAGTATCCGATTGTGCAAGTCATGTACATATTGGTAAACGTTTTTGTCATCGTCAGTCATCTGTGTGCCAGTCCACTTATCAGCTAACAAAGCGATAGGACCACGGGGTGAATGACCGAAAAGTAACTCAAAAGGAGAAAACCCTAAAGTCATATTCGGCAACTCCCGATATGCAAACAGAACAGAACAGCCGGAATGTACCGATCCCACTGCTTGGGACAGTCACGACAAACCTTCTCAGCATGGACTTCAAGGTGCCATTAAAACCTTTCCACCATCCCGTTAGACTGAGGGTGGTATGGAGTAGTGGTGGTACAGAAGAAATAGACAACAGACGGTACACTTCCTTCATCAGGTCCGAAACAAACTGAGTACCACAATCAGTAAGAATTTCGGAAGGCAAACCATACCTTGAAAAAATAGAAAGAAGAGCCTCCGCCACAGTGACTGTATCGATACGTTTGAGTGGGGTGGACAGCCTCTGGAAACCGAGTAGCTGTATCCACCAACGTCAGAACGTACCGAAAGCCAGAAGACGACACCTCCAAAGGACCAACCAAATCCATCGCTACCTTCTCAAAAGGTACTGAAACCAACGGCATCTTGTGCAACGGCGCACAAGGGACGCGGTTACGAGACACAGTCTTCTGACAAGTATCACATGAACGACAATACTCCTTGACTGACTGAGACACTCCTGGCCAAAAGAACGATGCAAGAACTCGTTGTAGAGTACGTCTGATCCCACAATGACCAGAAAAAAAATGCTGTCATGCGCAGTATGAAGCACAACGTTACGTAACTCCTGAGGAACTACTACCACCTGACGCTTAACTTCACCCTTGTCCTTGACCAAGCGACATAGAACATCATTAAAAAAAACAAAAACAGGCTTAGTCAAAGGGGAAGGTACCTCAGTTACAACTGAAGAGAACAAATGACTCAAAGAGGCATCACGCTTCTGCATAGCAGCAAATTCCTTAGGTTGTACATCCAGCACAGACAACAAATCAGGCACTGACAACGGTACAGGCAACTGTTTCTCCTTGTCTGCCTGTAAACGAGTAGTCACATTACATGGGACAAAAGATCCACCAGCACCTGAACATGCTGAAGTAACACCTGGAAGATTACCAAGAATGAGATCCGTTACTGGGTTCTCAATAACACAGGCAAGCACCTCACCCTCAAAGTAAGGTGTACTAACTGAGACCACAGCAAGAGGGAAAACCTCAATCTTACCTCCAAAAGAACGACAATGTTGTTCTTCACCAGTGAACTGGTGTGGAAGAACAAAAAGAACGGCGCACTCCCAGTAGTGCAACCTGTGTCCCTCAACACAGAACAGTGAAACCCATTGACAGTTCCTGACTCAACCAGTAAGCCGTCAGTGTTAACATGTGACACCATCGAATGGGCTACAGTAGATGGATCCGAAACATTGTCTGACATACCCGCGACATTCACTGCTGACTGCTCTACAGATGGACAATCCCGAGCTTTATGAAACCAGCAACCACAATTGTAACAACTGCGGGTGTACCTGAGGTATTATGAGCCTGTCCGCGCTGTCGGCCACGGTTACGCGGATACCGAGAGTTAGACGCTGTTTGACCACCTCTAGGTGTACCGGTATTTGCACCCAAAATGACCAGACTGCTGACCACCACCGGTAGCAGACTGTTCAAATCGGCTGCCATGATCCCGTCCGTACGAGAATTTTTGACCACCGCGGGAAATTTTGACCTCCACGGTAACGATTACGGTTCTGATTTGAACGCCAAGAGCCAAATCCACGGTCTGAACCAACACTGTTTTGGTGATGTGCGAAGGAAGCGACATTTACATCAAAAACCGTGTCCGTTCCCTTGCGGGCAAACGTCCGATCAGGATGCGCAGTCCTGTACTGTTCCGCAAGCTCGCACATTTCTTCAGCGCTCGCAACCGACCTTTCTTTTAGAAAAAAAAGCAAGTCCTTTGAAACGCTGTTTAAAATCTGCTCACGCAAAAAACAGATCACGAAGTTCCGCATAATCCTTTTTAGTTTTGGACAAGTCAATCCACCGATCAAGAAAATGCGCAGACCGAATCAAATACGCAGGAAATGACTCGCCTTTCTCCGGACGCACGGTACGGAATTTCTCGCGAAATCCTTCGGCGGTACACCGGTAACGCTTAAGTAATTCATCCTTAAGTTCATCCCATGTTAAAGTATCCTTCGCTGCCAAAGAATGATACAGCGTCAACGCACTGCCCTTGAAAAGAGACGCAATATACAATACCCACTTATCTTTGGGCCACTCGCAAGAAGTAGCATGACTCTCAAATCTAAACAAAAATGCATCAATCTCATCTTTGTTTTCATCAAAGACAGGCATCTTGGGGATATAAGGAGAACGACCAGAAATAGGGTTTCGCATCACCAGAACCCTGCGCAGAACCATTGTCTGTTACACCAAAAGCTTTTAATTTCTCCATTTCAAGCTGAAGCTTCTTACTTTCTAACTCTAAACTCCATGGCTTTTAATCTTCTTTCTCATGCTGCTGCTCTCTCTCTCTCTCTCTCTCTTTCTCTCTCTCTCTCTTTCTCTCTTTCTTTTCCTTTCTCTTCTCTCTCTCTCTTTTCTTCTCTTCTTCTCTCTCTTTCTTTATCTTTTCTCTCTTTTTATCCTTTTCTCCCTTCTCTTTTGCGCGCTCAGCGCGATCCTCACACTGTTTGACATATGAATCAAATCCGGCCCATCAAGGCCTAACGTCTTACCCTGAGACAGGTAGGTCTCAAAGGCCGACATTTTGAATGAAAATTTTTTTCTAAGATAGTAAAAAAAAAAAAAAAAAAAATTTTATGAAAAAGAAAAAAGACAATGAAAATTTACTTTAAATTTGAAAAAAAAGAAAAGAAAAAAATGAATTTAAAGTTTCAGTGTAAAATTTCCTTCCACTCACACCAAAATCCAATCACTCCTATACACACTAATAAAGAAAAAAAAAATGTTTTCAAACAGCAAAACCAAGAAGAATTTCCAAGAAAAAAAAAAAAAAAAAAATTTATTTGGACAGGCCTCCAAAATGATCACCCTTTTGGATCAAATCAGTGGCCAGGGGAAGGAGAAAAAAATCGAATTCAAATAATAGGAAAGAAAAAGGTTGTGAAACGAAAAAAAAAAAAAAAACTACGTAAGGCTAAGCGTCTCCCATCGCCATGCCCCCTTGCTACCCGCAAGAGAAGGTGGAAGCTCACCAGCCTATGGAAAACAATGCCCTAACAAAACAGAGGTAGAAATAGAAAAAGAGGCACTCACTCAACAATCCTTTCACATACACACACAAAAAAAAAAATTAAAACAACATTAATTAAAACAATGAAAAGACAAACACCTAAAAAGGGGATAATACACAATCACTATCAGAAACCCTACCTAAGAAATGAAATGAGAATGAGAAAAAATTCAAACTAGATAGGTGCCTATTGATAAAGACGAAATAGAGAGAGAATGAAGTCAGAAAACAGCAAAAGTAGACAGAGTGGAAATCACCAAGACAGTAAGAAAAAAAAAAAAGACTAGAAATTAGAAAAAGCCCTCTGGACTACCCTACTGGCACAGCCCACCCGTATAATCGGAGACGGGACTAGCACAAAATACTAGAATAGGAAAAAAAAAAAAACACACACACCCACAAAAAGTTACATAGGGACACTTTTGAAGGGGGGGGGGGGGGGGGGGTATGAAAAAAAGTGAACACTAAGTCTTAAGTGGGGTTGGGGAAGAAAACAAAATTATTTTGCCACTCCAGAAAAAAAAACAAAAAACAACAACAACAACAACAACAACAAACCAAACGGTTGGTATAAATCAAAGTTGCAATAAAAATAAAGGAGGGTTACAAAACAAAATTATTTCAAAATTTGAAATAAAAAATCAGGAAATGGATACAATATAAAGAAAAACTGATTCAAAATAATGAAAGGAATCAAAATTATGCAATTTATGCAATTAATAATAAGTACAAGAAGGGGTTTTAAACAAGAAAAATTACCAAAAAAAAAAAATGATAAAGTACTGGGGAGGGTATAATGAGGGGGGGGGGGGGGGGGGGGGGGGGGGGGAAAATCCTTAAAAAATCCTTAAAATAATCAGTAGAAAAAAAAAACGTGGGAATACTAAAGGAGGAGGGGATTTCACAGCAAATTCTGTTCAAATTGCTGAATAATAAATCAAGAAAGGAAGTATGGGGAGGGGTTTTTAAATGGAAATTAAATAAAGAAAAGTGGGGGGGGGGGGGGGGGGGGGGGGGGGGGGGGGGGGGGGGGGGATGTATCCAAATAGAAAAGGTATAATTGTACGTAATAATCAGCTGTTCCCACACAACATTCACCAATACCTTAAAAAGCAAATCATTTTTTTTTTTTTCCAATTCAAAATGGGGTGGGGACACATCACAACCAATGGGAGGGGTACAAAACAAAAACAAAGTTCCAAGTTGGGGTCACCACTGTCAGACGTACGATATCCATGCATGCACGCACATACACACACGAACCTGACGTCTTTCCTCCGCACACAACTGCATCCACTCCATACACATAAGGCGCAAACAAAGGTCAATTTTGATTCATCCCCTCCTTAATCTTTTAAAATCCCATGGGGGTTTTTTTTTTACTCTGGCATCAATCAAAGCGTATATATTTCATATTTGTCTTTCAGCTGGTGCAGCCAAAAACAAGCACTCTCTTCTGCACACGTTACTGATTTTGCAGGTTTACTTACTGCAAGTGTCCACACACACTCTCTGTGGTGTCCGGAACTGGCTTCCTCTGTGCGGGGATCCCATACACATCACAACTACTGGTCGGCGACAAACTCTTGCCCAACCTGGATCTTCCCGCGGATCGGAGCTTGGCCCGGGAACGCGCGCAGCCCCCAGCCATCCACCTTAGTGCCCGATCTCCAGTCTCCTCTCTTTCCGCTACCGCACGGGGAGTCGGCCCAGCTATAACAAACCGGATAAACACGAGTTCAAAACACTGCCAGCCAGTTAGCAGTCATGTTACACTTTAACATTTTTTGAACTCTTCAATTTTCAAACATAGTTTCGGTTCCGACAATAAACCGTTAAAAACAAAATGGAGAATCATCTAGATTCTCACAATATAAAATTAGATACTTACGGCTTGAGTACCGGTCATTCAACTACAATTCACATACTTCTGTATGTGTTAGGCCTCTGCCTTTATCATTGGCACAGTCCGCCTCTTCTTCCAACTAAATCATCTGTTCCATTCTCAGAGTGCGCACCGATACAGGCCAACGCCTGTTTATATTCAAATCGCGTGAACAGTGTTAAAAATTTCACTCAAACCCTGGGCCACGCTCAGTCAGTACTCTCCCTTGTATCACACGACTAACCTATAGTGTAACGCACGAATCAATAATCAAGAGTTACTGTACTTATTTGTTTACTGTTCCCTGCCTCATTTCAGATTTCTGTTCATTCTAACACACCCTGAGCACGAGCAAGTACTTCTCATCATTATGCTTGTTTGTTTTTGTGTTTGCTTGGTTTTGTTTGTGTTATTGTTTGTTTTTGTGTGTGTTTGTTTGTTTGTTTTTGTTCGTTTTTGAAGTACCTTTCCACACTTTCGTTCTTTTGAAATCCAGAATTTGCTGAAGAAAAAAAAAAAATGCGACCACCGACAAACCGTCGCGTGTGATAGATTACCAGTAGGAAGGATCAACAGCGTGCTGATCGCTGGCGTTTGGCTCGCCGATTTTCCAAGCGCCCCACTCACTTTTACAAACGATTGAAAATCAGCTTTTGAAAACGTCTGTTTAGGGAGGGTTTTTAAGGCAATGTCACAGAACCGGTGGGTTGAAAAAGTCAGCTAAAGACTACATTGTTCTTGAAATGGCAGTACGTTTTCGCGTTCAATTACTCAGATTTGTAGAATGGTATCAAAGTCAGGATAAACCTGTACAAACCACACCTTACCTGTTTGTCA
>JADBJO010001804.1:312500-320000 GCA_016801955.1 Conus betulinus | reverse complement strand
CGGTAGTCTTGCAGTCTCCTGCGGTCAGCTATAACGCTTCCTTCATCTGACCGTTACCCTGGTCATCTTTGAGGACAGAGGTACCTCCGTTCTTAGGCTTAGTAGATAGGGTGGAGGGTCATCTATCTTCTTTTTTTGCTTTTGTTTCATGTGAGTATGCGTGCATACGTATATATATATATATATATATATATATATATATATATATATATATACATATTTCATAATTCCTGCACGTACACACATATTTAGAATACTTACACGTAACAATACCTATATACTAACATTTATACGTCTCTATATACATTTGCATGATTGGTATATATTACATGTACACGTTAACTTCATGCTTTGTGAATATTATGTGCGTGCATGTACGCACATATCAATAATACCTACACCGTTACACGTAACGTCTACACATTTGCTTGTATAATTTGTATTCATTACATTGACGCATCAACTTTATGCATCATTTATTTCGCCGCGAAATAATGATTTCGCTTTAAGTGCTCTAGGAATATTCCTGGGTCATGTTCACAGTTATTATGACTTTCATTATAATGAAGAATCTGTATATGTCTAGGTATGAACATTTATGCATGAGCACGCGCACATGCGCGAGTATACAAATGTCACAACAAAACTGATAAAGTCGGTTCGAATTCCAGTCGATTTTCTGACAGTTTCCGTCTTCCCACCCTCTCTGTTTTCCAGTCTATAAATACTACTCAGAAAAGCAAAGGCGTCGATAATTAAATCATTTCGCAGGGTTCCATTTTTATAACAGGATACACCCAAGGCATCACAACTCTTTCGCTGGCTGTTCTCGAGTGAGAATGAGGTGAGGATGGAGAGAGAGGGCAGGGGTACTAGGGTGTGAGGGACGAAAAGAGGGAGTGAAAAGAGAAGAGGGGGAAGTGGGAAGAGAGAAAGGGGGAAGAGGTTTGTGGGCGAAAGAAAGACCCCCCCCCCCCCCTCCTCCACCACCTCCCATACTCACCTCACAGATGCACTGGTATTTTTTCCACACTTCCAGGTATTCGTATTTTCCACCATCCCATCTGTTTCAGTGCTATCCTATACAACCAAGCTGACCTCGAAGAAACCATCTAGGGTTTCACAAGCCTATCATCATTGGAATTCTTAAATTAAGCTGGGAACAGTGAACAGTCAGTAACAAACATGTACGGAAACTTTCACCCCCATGATTAAACCGTTACAAGCCCCAAACTCCAAACGAATTCTACTCACGGCACCACCAAATTCGCTTCATACAAATGCAGACACAAAGCGCGTAGAACAAAATAAAGGGGCATTTTTTTTCTCATTGTTTTGTATTTTGAGGGTACCCTGGCTGTTCTGTAAGCTTCGTGTCTTCATGTAGGCTAGGCGAATCCGTGCCGTAAGCAGCATTCTTTGCGAGATATGAGCGTGCGATAATCTCATGACGAGGGCAAGAGTTATCCTACCTGTTTGTTATATTACCCCATCATTATCATCGTTGTCTTCTTCTTCTTCTTCTTCTTCTTCATCATCATTATCATCATCATCATCAGTTGTTCGCCTCTTGAAATGTGTTCGCTACGACCTGGAGATGCCAACACGTTGTCCAGTAGAAACGAACAGCTGTGGCTCCAACATTAGAAAATCTCATTCGTTATTTCAGTGCCGTCGTCCATAACTTGAACAGTCATAGCAGCTTTCCTGGGTGACACTGGCCGGTGTCCCTCGAACAACTCATCGTTATTGAAAGGTGCCGCCCATGCAGTTTTTCATCTCAGTATACGCATTTTGTATACTTATTAAAATGAATGTTTTATGTGAAGTTTTACCAAGGTTGGTTGCCTTGTTGCCGTGCCATCTTTTTACGTGTGTTAAGCGATTGATGCATAGAGAACCACGGTGTTCCGTCTCGTTGGAGAGATCGTCACGTAAAGTCAGTGGAGGGTGTTTGTGTGATGCTGGTGGTGGGGGAGATAGATTGGGGGGGGGGAGGGGGGCACGGTACAGAGCCAGCCCAACACGCACGCACGCACACACACACACACACACACACACACACACACACACACACACACACACACACACACACACACACGAACACACGTGCGTACGCACACGTACTCATACACATGCAAATGCACATTCACACACACACACATACACACACATACACACATACACACCACACACACACACACACACACACACACACACACACACACACACACACACACACACGTGTCTGACAAGGATTCGAACCACTGATCCTGGATTTTATCAGCGCGCCATTCACCAAGCCACCGCCGCACTCATCGTTTCCCCGCCCACACAACCAGGTCAAGGGCGGTGCTCAGTACCTGAGCGTTCACGGGTACCGTCGTTGATGACGTGTACTTTGAAGTTCCACTTGAGGAAGGATGTTCGACCAATGTTGCTCCAATGCTGAGCAATTATCGTCGTCAGAACGTCTAATGGGCGGCGTTCTCTTTATGGCGGACAAAAATAGGCAGCAAGAAGCTTGAGAACAGTGGTCTGGTACCAGTGCGGTATCTCCCCTTTCAGGTGGCCTCACAGCGACATGGGAGTCTGAGATCCCGCTGTACTCTTCTCCTTCCTGCGATGAGTAGGGTGTGGGTGTAGTGCAAGACGAGATTAGCAAGACCGCGGGACTGAGGCGGAAGATGGATACTTGAAAAATAAGGTTAAATACCAGTAAACTCTCTCTCCCCCCCCCCCTTTCCCCTCTCCCATACCTCTCTTAGAAACTCCGTTTTTGTTGTTTGTCTAGAGGGTCAAATGGAAAAAAAGGAGTGTGGGGGTGTAGGTGGGGCTGGGGGAAGGAGGAGGGGACTAGTGAGTGGGGAGGGAGGAGGAGGCAGTTGTATTCATTCTTCAAATTGCGTTCTTTCACCAGCACTTTCAACCTTTCTTTTCAGACAAAGCGCTGGAAGGCATGTACGAAATGTTTATCTTGCAACCGATAGCTCCTCTCTGTTTGGCAGACTCATGTCTGACGGCATTCATTCACGCCATTTCTCTACGTCAGGTTGTTCGTGACGTCAGGTTCGTACTGGGTGGAAGCTGGGGGACTCCGAGAGCTTTCCTTGTTTCTCTGTGTTCAGTCATGGGCAACCAGGATGAGGTACTTGTCCAGGCCTTCAAGTTGCCTGTCCAGAAATTCATTGTCTCTGTTCCACCACCACAAAATTTCTTCTGATAATCAACAGTGTGTGGTGATTGTTACGAATGATTGAAAACAACTCTTCCACTAATGATCAACACTGTGTGGTGATGGTTACGACTTGATAAATTATGATGAATATTCCACTGATGACCAACACCGTGTCGTGGTAGTTATGAACTGATAAACCGCGACAAGTATTCCACTGATGATCAACACTGTGTTGTGATTGTTATGAACTGATGAACTACGACAAATATTCCACTGATGATTTATACTCTTTAATGATTGTTATAAACTGATAAACTATAACAAATTTTCCACTGATGATCAACACTGTGACGTGACTGTAATAAATTGATAAATTACGACGAATATTGCACTGATGATCTACACTGGCCAGTGTAATAAATTGATAAATTGCGACAAATTTTCCACGACGATCAGCACTGTGTGGTGACTGAAATCAATTGATGAATTATAGCAAATTTTCGATTGATGATCTGCACTGTGTGGTGATTGTTACGAACTAAAACATTATAACAAAATTTCCCACTGATGATCACCACTGTGTAAAATCTGCAAAAACGTGTCCATTTGTAAACGAACAGACAGACTATGCATGGTGTGTAAGGGACTGGCTGGGAAGGAAAAAAACCTAGTAGTGGAAATTGTTTTTGTTTTTTTGTCGCTTTTTTTGGCAGATGAAGAGGACAGTGTGAAGCACCAAAATATGAAGAGGTGGATTTGGGCCTTACGAAAAAAAAAAAAAAAAAAAAAAGAGAAAGAAAATCACCGCCTTAGGTACTCCTTTGATCCGATAACTGATGCCACAAGAAAAGCACTGTGTAGATAAATTATGACAAATATCCCACGGATGATCTACATAGTGAAGTGATTGTTACGAAGTGATTGTTACGAATTGATAAATTTTATCAAAATTTTCACTGCTAATTAACACTCTTTAATGATTGTTGTAAGGAAATTCAAATATTTTTTTCCACCAATGGTCAACAATGTAACAAAATTCCTTTGACAATCAACTCTGGGTCGTGAATGATACGAATCATTTGAAATAAAATTTCCACTGATGATCAACACTGTGCAGTGATTGTTACGATTAAATTAAAACAAAATTTCCCTCGACGATCAGCATTGTGTAGTGATTGTTATAAATTAATAGATTATAAACACGTTTTCATTAATGACCAACACTGTGTATTGACTGTTAAAAATGGACCATTTAAAGCAACATTTCCCTTTATGATCAACGCTGCGAAGTGATTTCCACGAACTGATAGATTATAACAAAAATTTGTACTGACGATCAACACTGTTGTAAGTGTTATTAACTGATGAATTATGACAAAATATCCTCTGACAATCAACACTGTGATGTGATTGTTATGAACAGATTAAAACAAAATGTCTTCCGATAATCAATACTGATGAGTAATTGTTACAAATTGATAAATCATAGCTGACATTTCACTGATGATCAACACTGTTAAGTGATTGTACAAATTCATGAATCATTACACATTTTTAACTGATAATCCACATTTTGAAGTGATCATTACGGATCGATGCAATGTAACAACATTTCCACAGTCTTAATCAACACTGTGAAGTGTTGCCACGAATTGATACATTACAACAAAATTTCAACTGGTAATCAGTACTGTGAGTTTCTTCTTCAATCCAAACGTGAAGTCGGTTCTGCTCTATGGCTGCGAGACTTGGAGAATGACCAAGGCAATACAGCAAAAAATTCAGACCTTCATCAACACCTGTCTGAGGAGCATCTTCAAAATCAGATGGCCAGAGAAGATCAACAATGAAGATCTATGGAAGCAAGCAGGACAGGAACCAGTGGCCAAGCAGATTCTGTGGAGGAAGAGGGGCTGGATTGGACACACTCTCAGGAAGCCAGCATCCAGCACCACACGCCAAGCCCTGACATGGAACCCGCAGGGGAAAAGGAAGAGAGGCCCGACCTCGCAGCAGCTGGGAGGCGAGACACTGAGGCAGAGATAGAGGCAGGGGACCAACTGGACAGGCATTCAGCGAGCAGCCCAGAATTGAGTGTGATGGCGGAGTGTTGTCGATGACCTATGCTCACCCTTGAGCTATGGGCCTAAGTAAGTAAGTAAGTAATAAGTACTGTGCAGTGATTGATGAATTCTGACAACCTTTTCACTGATATCAACACTGTAAAGTGATTGCTTCGAATTGATGATTGATAATACATGTGCCATTGATTACCAACACTGTGAAGTGATTGTCACGAATGAATAAACGAAAACGAATTTTCCACTGATCATTAACACTGTGAAGCGATCGTTTTGAATGGATAAATGATAACGCAATTTCCAGTGTTATCCACACTGGGAAACGATCGTTCTGAAAGGATAAATGATAACAAATTTCCACTGATTATCAACAATGTGAAGTGATCTTTACGAGTTGTTCCGAACTGATAAATTTTAAGAAATGTTCAGTTGATATCAAAGAGTAGGAAAGATTATAACGGACTGATAAATCATAAGGAAAAATCCACTAATCATCAGTGCTGAAGTGATTATTACTAATGGATAAATGATAACACCATTTGCATTGATAATCAACAGTGGGAAATTATCATCACAAATTCATGAATCATAACAATATTGCCACTGATAATCAACATTGTGAAGTGATTGTTACAAACTGATAAACTGTAACAATGCTCGACTGATTATCAGCACTGTGAAATGATTGTTACGAATGGGCAAATGAAAACAATTTTCTACTGATTCTTATCACTATGAAGCTATTGTCAGGAACTGAAACATTAAGACAGGTTTTTCTTCAATGATCATCAAAACTTTGAAATGATCGTCACGAATGGATAAATCATAAAAAAAATTGCCCCCGATCACCAACATTATAAAGTGGTTATCACGATTTGATACATTAAAACAAATGTTTCCCTGATTATCAAAGATCGTGAAGTGATGGTTACAAACTCGTAATCAACTATGAAGTCATGTAATTTCACGAACTATTACTTTTCTGTGCATATATAAACGCCAACAGTTTGTATTGTCCATGTCCTGTCACAAAAGAGAGTACATGTAAGGTAGCGGTATTTCTCAGTAACTTTCCCTAAGCGACCAAATGATTTCCAAAGGTATTTGAAATAACTCCGCCAGTTAGCACGGACAAACACATTCCAAGACAAAAAACACAAAGCGTTTCGACCTGTTAGGTATCCTTTGAGCCTGAAGAAGACCTAAGAGGTCGAAACGCGCGTCGTGTTTTGTCTTGTCATTCATTTGTCCATGTTAACTGGTGGTGATTTTAAACACCTTTCAAAAATTTGTGTTTTAATTTGTGTTTTTCTACACATGAACTGACTCAAAGTATCCGGGATTTAGAATCTGTTCAACCTTGGTAGAAAACTGCGTTCTCGCTAGTGCCCTTCTGATTGCATTTTTTAAAAGTTCACGGTCCAGGATCGCATAACTCGACGACCCTAGCTTTGTAGAGCATTTATATAAATCAAATGTATAAAAAAAAAAAAAGAAAAGAAAAGAAAAAAAGCTTGCACAGCATGTTGCGCGAACTGTTTCGGGTTTCTTCAAAGGGAAGCAATTAC
Source organism: Conus betulinus (assembly GCA_016801955.1). Classification (NCBI taxonomy): domain Eukaryota; kingdom Metazoa; phylum Mollusca; class Gastropoda; order Neogastropoda; family Conidae; genus Conus; species Conus betulinus. The sequence continues at coordinate 313,173 of JADBJO010001804.1, read as the reverse complement.
GAAAGAGCTCTCTCTGTGGCGGAAACAAATTTGTGGTTGGTATAATTGTCTTCTGCGGGCTAAAAAAGCTTGATGATCTATATTTGCTGATTTCGATTTGGAGATAAACGTTTTATTTGTAACGGTATCAATATTCAGAGTTTTCTGTAGTTTTGGAAAGAAGTAAGTTAAATCTAAGGTCAAAGAGATTGTTGGAATCGATTTCACGGCCTGTTTAACAGTTTCAAACTCAGTCGGTTTATTGATGCATTTGAGTTGAACTAACACACACACACACACACGCACACACACACACACACACACACACACACACACACACACACAAATGCGCGCACACGCACGCACTCACGCACGCACACACGCATGCACAAACGCACAAACGTACAAACGCACATACATATGCACGCACAAACGCATATATGCACGCACTCGCGCGCATGTGTGTATAATTTATGTCGATGTGCACGCGTGTTTACATGTGTGTGTGTGTGTGTGTGTGTGTGTGTGTGTGTGTGTGTGTGTGTGTGTGTGTGTGTGTGTGTGTGTGTGTGTGTGTGAGTGCGTGCACGCGCCGCACTTGTGTGTGTGTGTGTATGTGTGTGTGTGTGTGTGTGTGTGTGTGTGTGTGTGTGTGTGTGTGTGTGTGTGTGTGTGTGCGCGCGCGCGCGAGCGT
>JADBJO010001804.1:290000-305000 GCA_016801955.1 Conus betulinus | reverse complement strand
AATGAAAGAGTGGTTTTGGCGAGAGAGAGAGAGAGGAGACGGGAGAGAGAGAGGAAGAAGGAGAGAGAGAGAGAGAGAGAGAGGAGAGTGCGTATATACTTAAAGAGTTTGTTCCAAGATAGATGTGGGTTGTGGTGTGGTCTCTGTTGTGTGCCGCTTATGGCGCGTGCGCACGCGCGTTGCGCGCGCGCGTGTGTATGTTGTGTTGTGTGTGTGTGCTGGTGGGTGTGTGTGTGTGTGTGTGAAGACGTGTGTTGGCACGAACTTACACGAGAGAGAGAGATGAGCGGCGGAAGAGGATTGACCGGAGAGAGGCGAGGTGAGGAGAGAGAGAAGACGTGAGGGGGGAAAGAGAGAGAGAGAGAGGAGGGGAGAGGGAGGATGACGAGGTCGAGGGCGAGGGACTGGGACGAGAGACGAGATGAGAGAGAGCGAGAGGTGAGAGAGAGGATGAGTCCGAGAACGAGAGTGTGAGAGGAGGAGAGGATCAGAAGGATCAGAGTGCGTGAAATGCGGCAGCGTGGAGTTGAACGGGACTGAGCGAGCGGAGGTGCTGGAGCGTGCTGAGAGGATGAGGTGTGAGAGAGAAGTGAGTTTGAGAGGAGTGAGGTACAGGAGAGAGAGAAGAGAGAGATGAGAGAAGAGCCCCCCCCCCCCCCCCCCCCACACCGAGCGCTAGTCGGACACGAGGATGACGGGAGAGCGAGCCGAACCGGACCGGGAGGCGAGCTCCGGGGGCGACGCGTTTGGCGTGGCGTTGAGAGAGTGACGAGTGAGAGGCGATCGAGAGACGTTGAACGAGCGTTGGCGGTTTGAGGAGATTGAGCCCGTGTGAGTGCCTGAGCGATGGTCGTGTTTTTGAGAGATGAGGAGAGAGAGGTGAGAGAAGATTGGGGGGGGGACGGGGGGGGGGGGGGCCTGGGGGGGGGGGCGGGGGGGGGGGGGGGGAGGGGAGGGGGGTCGGGGGGGGGGGGGCGGGGGGGGGCAGGCGGGGGGGGGTGAGGGGGGGGGGGGGGCGGGGAGGGGGGGGGCAGGGGGGGGGCGAGGGGGGGGGGGGGGGGGGGGGGGAGTGGGGGGGGGGGGGGGGGGGGGGGCGGGGGGGGGCGGGGGGGGGGGGGGGGGCGGGGGTGGGGCGGGGACGCGGGGGGGGGGCGGGGGGGGGGGGCGGGGGGGGGGGGGGGGGGGGGGGGGGGGGGGGGGCGACCACTGGGTGGACACTTGTGACCAGATGAAAAAAACCCAATTACGCCGTGGCAGCCAGGCATTCAGCGTTAGTCCCATAGACCGGGACGCGAACACTGTGCGCTCTGAATGATCTCTCACTGTGCAGACGAAGATGGTAAGGTTGTGAAGAGAAAGACTGGGAGAGACACGAAGAGAGAGAGAGAGAGGAGAGAGAGAGAGAGAGAGAGAGAGAGAGAGAGATGAGGAGAGAGAGAGAGAGAGAAAGGGGAGGGGGGAGGAAGGGGGGAGGAAGAGAAAGAGAAAAGAGAGAGAAAGACAGAGAGACAGAGAGACAGACAGACAGACAGACAGAGAGAGAGAGAGAGAGAGAGAGAAAACAAACAGACAGACATACAGATAGACAGACAGACAGACTGACGGACAGACAGACAGAGAACGCAGACTCGTACACATCTAATGAATACCCCACACATTACAGAATCGAAAGTCTTGATTCCAGACTGTTACGGGACAGGTTCACTGTTTTTACACTATTCTATTTCCACTACAGTGAGTTCTGGTCACTTCGTCCTCAGAAGTTATGATAGTGTCACACCTACATACCCATTGTAGTCATTAGAACCTGTTATATGGCCTTGCGTAATTCCTTAAAAGCTCACCGAAAGTCTGATTTTTTTCTTGCGAACTTACACCAAAAGCTCATGAAAATTAGTGGCATCAACGACACTAATCGCTTGTGTAAAGGGAAAGGATGATTTTGATGTTGAAAACAACCATTTTCACTCTAGAGCCGTCATTTGCACTTCTCTGTAATGCTGAGACATCAGATACTATTATACTACTACCCCTTCCCCTCAAAAAAAAACAACAAAACAAACAAACAAACAACAAAAAAAAAAACACACCCCCCCACCCCCCACAAAAAACAACAAAAAAAAAACAAACACAAACAAACAAAACAACAACAACAACAAACAACAACAAAGAACAGACAACAACAACAACAACAACAACAAATCTCATGACCCGTCTAAAACGGTGAGCGGTGAGCGGTGAAAACGGCGAATTCTAGCATTTATTCCCGTATCCCCCCTTTCCTCTTTGAACGCTATGGCCTCGAATCAGTCTTTTGATTGCACAGTCGTTATCAATGACATCAGTGCGAATGCATGTGAGGCAGACATGCTTGTTTTTAAGAGTCATAATTACCTTTTTTTCAGAGGTCATAATTACATGTTTCCATGGTGATCACAGTATACAGCTATACCCAAGTAAAAAAGCAAGGGAAACAGACAACTATAAAACAACAAAATTAACGATTTTCAAGTGAAAACGATGGTACACGGAAGAAATTTTCTTTTTTTTTTTTTATCTTTCACTCAAGAGAAAAATTACTGTTTTTCAACTAGATGAATATAATTTTCATAAAGGAAATAAAAGTTTTATCGAAGAAAATGAGTTTTTACGTTGAGAATGACTTATAACGAAGACAAACAACCGTTTCGTGAGGAATGTCAACGTTTTCAAGACAAAATTACATTTTCACGAAGAAAATTATAATTTCTCACGAAGAAAATGACAGTTTTCGAGGAAAAAAAAAAATCCCATAATTTCAAGAGAACATTAAAGTTGATTATTATCATGTTCACGAAGAAAACTAGTTTTCACGAATAGGCGAAAGAAATGAGAGTTTTTACGTACACAATTACTGTTTTCACGAAGACAACCACAGTAATTATGTCGATATTTTCCCGAATAAAATCACAGTTTACACTTTGAAATTCATAGCTTGCATGAATAAGATTTGTTACTTTCACAACGAAACTTTGTTTTAGCGATGAAAATTTATCAGCTCTCACAAAAAATTGACTGTTTTCAAAGAAAAGAACAGTTTCGTGAAAAAAAAATTACTTTTTTCTGGATAGAAAATGACCGTTCTTAATGAAGAAAATCACAGTTTTCACGAAGAAAAGAGTAATTATGACGAAAACATTCAATTTCACGCGGAAAAACACAGATTTTATGTAGACAATTAGAGTTTCCACAGAGCAAACTACTTCTTTGCGACGCAAATTACAATTTTTTTTTACAAGGAAATCGTTAAAAAAAAAACAGTTCTCAAGAGAAAATTGCTGTTTCCAAGAAGAAAATATTATTATGACGGAAACAACTGCAAACTTTTAAGAAGAAAAAATACGGTTTCCTTGGAGATATAAAAAGACCGTTTTTGCCAAGAAAAATAGACTGTTTTCATTAGAAAAAAATTCCTTGGAGATACCCTTTTCAAAAGAAACATTTTTACCAAAAAAATAGACATCACTGTCTTTAGAAAAAATTTTTCACGAAGAACCCTTTTCACAAAGAACATTCACCAAAACAAACTGTCTTTGCGAAGTTTTTAAGAAAGAAAGTACAGTCCTTGACAGAAAATTTCTTATTTTGAGTTTAGGTTGAAAGTTGTGAGCTCCCATAGATCGACAGGACAGACAGACAGACAGACAGACAGACAGACAGACAGACAGAGACAGACAGACAGACAGACAGACAGACACACACACACACACACACACACACACACACACACACACACACACACACACACACACACACCCGCAGAGAAAATATACTCACGGCTTACTATTAGCCGCCGTGGTGCGGTGGTAGCTGTTGCGTGTCTCGGGGACTTGGAGGTCGTGGGTTCGAGTCTTATCAGTGCTATGGACATCTATGTATGCACGATTGTTCGTTCCTGGTCGGCTGCTAGTCGGTTGCTGAATGCTTACAATGCATGAACGGATTGACTGGAACCACGCAGTCGAGTTTTATCCACTTAACGGATGCGTCTGAGAGAGTATATTGCTCCAGTTTCCTGATCAACACTGCGGGTGTCTGTCTCTTCTGGGCCTGGTTGACGCCGCGGTATCTTATCAATGAAAAACGTTGAGTATCGCCCTGTCAGTTAGTCTCAGACCAGTTTGAAAATTTGTCGTGTCATCTTTCTCATTTTCATTGATTTTTTCAGAGAAGAGAGAGAGAGAGAGAGAGAGAGAGAGAGAGAGAGAGAGAGAGAGAGAGAGAGAGAGAGAGGAGAGAGAGAGAGAGAGAGAGAGAGAGATTCTGCCATTATTTCCTAGCTTTCAGGGTGATCTAAGCTTGGGTTTTCCCCTCTACGCTCATGCCCACGGTGACGGTTTGTTGGATGGACGGTGGTAGCACTCTCCGTAGGGGGGGGGGGGGGGGGGGGGGGGGGGGGGGGCGTTACTGACATTATCGTTATTAAGAGTACCTACATAGCGCCTATCCGCGGTCAGAGATCAAGCTCTAAGCGCTTTACAATCCACGCTCTCATTTACACAACGGGCAGCCTACCCGGGTAGAGCAACTGACGAGCTACCTGCTGGGCGCTACATTCTGTCGTTGTCCGTGCACTTCAGTCGAATATCAATCACTCTGCTTTTCGTTCATTTTTCATTTTTACTGTGCCTGCAATACGTGCACATATCATTCATACCAGGTTCCAAAATGGGCCTTCTCTTCCGAAAGTTTGTGATAGGATTTAACGTGTATGCAGGATGTTTCCATGCACCCACATACGAAACTTGGTTTATTGTCTCATTCGAAGGACTTTTGGGGGAAATGGAGTCACAACGAATGTTAACTCCGAGGGAAAAATCTCCCTTCCCGAAGCGACCTGGTGGAGATTCGAACCAGTAACCTCAGCATCACCGGACCCGGCGCTTTACCAAACTGAGCTAGCCCGCCCATCCCCGTCCCCCCCAGCCTCCGAAAAAAAAAAGAGTGGAAGGGGCATCCATGCTGGGTTTTGCGACCAAACAGTTATTATTGCCGGTAGGGAAGGAGGCAGAGGCAGGAAAGGAAGGGTGTGTATGTGTAGAAAGAAGAAGGGCTCATCGATAGTTCCATGAATCATCATCATCGCCTATTACCCCTCCTGGGGTACAGGCCGCCAACCAAGGACCTCCAGGCATCTCTGTCCTGGGCTCTCTTTTCTCCATCTGGTTCCAAGTCATCCCCATGTTCCCGATGTCTGCTTCCAGGTCCCTGCGCCAGGAGTTCCTTGGTCGACCTCTTTTTCGTTTTCCATGAGGGTTCCATGTTAGGGCTTGTCTGGTGATGTTGATTGCAGGCTTCCGCAATGTATCAGCTTCCAATCCAGCCCCAACGTCGTTTCTTGATTTACTGTTCTGCGCGGCAGCTGATTTGTTCTCTCCCAGAGTTCTTTGCTGTTGATGGTGTCTGGCCATCGGATGCGGAGAATCTTGCACAAGTAGGGCTCAAACATCCATAAAGGCAAGAGCAAGATTCTCAAGTTCCATGAATATCATGGACCAAAAAACAGGCTCTGCAAAGGATCAGTGCACTGACTGTACTGACTCAGGGTCGGTGCAGTGTCTCCCTCCGGCGGATTGCCTTGTCATGAACTGAGCCTTTTGCTACCTGCAGGTATGCCGGTGTTAAAACCTCCTACAAGGCGAACCTTGGTGAGCTTGTGTATGGTATAGCGCAGTATGGGCGACCGTAGGAGGATAGCAGCATAAAAATTAAAAACAAAGATGCAAAGCATATAAACGTACTCCCCTGTTTATCTTGAATACGCGTGAGATATTCCATAATGAGGAAAAACTGTTTTAGACCGTTATAGCCGTTAGTAACGGCTATTCTGGTAAACATCGGCCATCATCTGTGACACATACTGAACATACCCACAAATTTTCAGAAAGATCGGCCAAGTACTTTCTGAGATATTCCATAAAGAAGAAAAACCGTCATGGGCCGTTATAACCGTTAGTAACGGATCTGACGGTGAAATAAAACATCGGGCATAATCCGTGACCCATAATGAACATACCTACAAATTTTCAGAAAGATCGGCCCTATAGTTTTGTCTGGAGCGAGTGGAACACATTTTGACCACGGACGGACGAGCAGACAGACAGACAGACAGACAGACAGACAGACAGACACACAGACAGCATTTCTTCGTTCCCATTCAAAGGTACTCCCTGTTCCAAAAGAACTGGGAGTACAAAAATGAAACCGCAAACCGAAAAAAAAAAAAAAAAAAAAAAAAAAAAAAAAAAAAAAAAAGAAAAGAAAGTAAAAAAGTACAAATTATACTCCGCTTGAACTTTGCGAAATCTTCAATACATCTTTTAGTCTCTTCCCTGGAATGTCTGCACCGAAGAAAATGTGCGGGTAAAGATTGTGAAGAAATAAATCTATTTTTAACAAATCAATTTAGAAACAGGCGTCACATAAAACACTCCGGAATTGAAAATAAAGATATTCCTGACATTAGATTACACCTTGTAGATGGAGGGGGACGCGTGCGCGCGCGCACGCACACACACACACACGCACGCACGCACGCGCGCACATAGACACACTTACACACACGCGCGAAAGCACGCACGCACGCACGCACGCACGCACGCACGCACACACACACACACACACACACATACACACACACACACACACGCACACACACACACACTTGTATACACACATGCACGCGCACACACACGCACACACACATACACACACACACGCGCACGCATGCACGCACATACACACACACACACATACTCTCGCAAGCACGCACGCACGCACGCACGTGCTCACACACACATATAACACAAGCGCACGCACACACACACACGAGAGAGAGAGAGAGAGAGAGAGAGAGAGAGAGAGAGAGAGAGAGACAACCAGGTATATCAATAAAGATGTTACAGACAAGTATTATACATGCGGTGTTTCCTCTGCAAATTCAAAAGCTTTAGACACATATCCTAGATGACGAAAAATCAATAGGCCATGTTGAAAATCTGCAAAGCAAAATGTCAGGATTCTTAGAAAAGAAAAAATGTACTAATGGGTAGTTGTTAAAAAAAAAAGTTACTTACAAGCTACACACAAGGGAAATAGACCATATCATTTTTTCATTTCTCTGTAGAAAAATTGAAAGAAATGCGGTTGGAAATGATATACTACTCATGTATATTTACAAAACTAACAAAATGCGGATTGTTGCTGGTACATTGCGTAGAACCGATGATATGTTCTGGACGTTTTTTGTTTGTTTGTTTGTTTGTTTATGAGTAATGCCGCCAGTCTGAGGAGTTACAGTGACACCATGATTTGATACGATGCTGCCTAGGGCATATGTCTCGCTTAACACGTGCGTCATGTGATGCACGAGTCTAAAATGGCCGTCTGAAAATACATGCAGTGTATTCATGCGTCTACAAAAGTGCATGCGCTCGGTATATATATGTGTGAATGCATCTGTATGCGTCTATCTGTCTGTGTGTTTCTCTGTCTGTCTGTCTGTGTGTCTATCTATCTACCATCCATCCATCTGTCTTTCTATCAACACGCGCACTGAAATATGTACCTTGAGATCTCTCTGTAAAACACACACACACACACACACACACACACACACACACACACACACACACACACACACACAAACGTGCGCGCGTGCGCGCGCGCGCGCGCTCAGCTTTCACCTGAAAATCTTCCGCCTTTGTCTGTTTATCTATATGTCTGTTTATTCTTCTATCTGTCCGTCCGTCTGTCTGTGTGTCTATCTCTGTCTGTCTTTGTCTGTCGGTCTGTCTCTGTTCTGTCTCTGTCTCTTTCTGTCTCTGTCGCTGTCTATCTGTCTCTTCCCTTCTCTCTCTCTCTCTCTCTCTCTCTCTCTCTCTCTCTCTCTCTCTCTCTCTCTCTGTCACTCACTGTCTGTCTCCCTGTCACTCACTGCTGTAGCGTTGTAATACAAAAACAAACAGAGAAAAAAAGAAATACACCCTTTCCCCGCCATCTGGTTCTAATTGCCAGCTCTTCCCGCTAGTATCCGGTACTTAATTCGTTTTGAAGGTCAGCGAGAAGCTTTCGCTCACGTATTCCAGGCAGACTCTCTCCTCTCAGCTTCTTAGAATACCAGCTGCCATCTCGTATATCGTTGCTCTAAGGGCCGTTTGTTTACGCACGGTTCTTGACCGTGTGTTTGTTTGTCTGCACACATGCTTGTCAATGCATGTACTGGTCTGGTACGATTCATCGATCCATACTAAGCGTAGACAGATGCGTTCGTGCATGCATGTGAAAACAGGCATGTATACGTACAAACACACAAATAGACATTTATACAAGAGGTGTAATTTCTGTCTGTCTGTCTGCTAGACTGCCTGCCTGCCTGTCTGTCTGTCTGTCTATCTATCCACTTATTTTTCCATCTCCGTGTCCATCTGTTTATGTACTGTTTTTTTGTCCATTTTTTTCTGAATGTGGCGTAACGAGTGGCTTAATGAGCGGAAAAGCTATTAAGCGTGGACTCATTCTCTACGTCGAACATCACAGAAGAAGAAGTTTAAAACGTTCTTTATTTTTTTTTAGGGATGGGGAAGGATGGGAACGGGAGGGGGGGGGGGGGGGGGGATTGAAGGTAGGGGAGGCTGGGGTGTTTTATATTCTGTCATTTTTATTGTGATCTATCTGTCTGTCTGTTCCTCTCTCTGTCAGTCTGTCTGTCTGTCCCCCCCCCCCTCTCTCTCTGCCTGCCTGCCTGCCTGTCTGTGTGTAATGTAATGTAAAAGGTTATTTATAGAGCGCTTTACCTCGCAAGAGCCCAAAGCGCATGTCTGTATATCTGCTTGTGTGTCTGTGTGTCTCTCTGTGTGTCTGTCTGTGTATCTGTCTGTGTCTCTCTCATTCAAAGGAATTAATTTATAATCAACCAGTTTTGAATTCACGAGACATGGAGCGATAGAGTAAAATGGATGACCAAATGATGCAGAACAATGTGTGTGTGTGTGTGTGTGTGTGTGTGTGTGTGTGTGTGTGTGTGTGTGTGTGTGTGTGTGTGTGTGTGTGTGTGTGTGTGTGTGTGTGTGAGAGTGTGAGAGAGAGAGAGAGAGAGAGAGAGAGAGAGACAGACAGACAGACAACAGACAAAGACAGAGAGAGACAGAGAGAGAGAGAAAGAGAGAGAGAGAGAGAGAGATAGAGAGAGAGAGAGAGAGAGAGAGAGAGAGAGAGAGAGAGATTTGGGAAGCGAGAAATCATCATTAATATTGGAAAATGTGAAGTTTGTTAGTTTTTTTTAACGAATTTGTGACGGAAACCTGATTCCGTCTGCGCCATTGTATTTCTTTATGAAACACCAGGAAGCAAATTGAAACATTTGGAGGACAAAATTATTGATTTTTTCAAGGCATTCAGGCCAAACTGTTAGTTCTCAGACATTGATCGTCTCATTGTTGTCGCATGATGTGGGTTTTTAAGAAGTTTAGGCTGAAAAAAAGAAGGAAAATGTTATACGTGTATAACTTTTCCAAACTGTACACACAAATGCCAACTGCATGTGTTGTATAAGCCATGATGATCGCACTTATATTCTATGCATGCGTGACCCACTGTTTCTACGCTTCAGTTGTTTCGTATGGCAAACAAGTTCGCACTGAATCCCCCCCCCCCCCCCCCCCCCCCTCTTCTGTGTAATGGTCTGTGGAGAGCCAGCGAGAGGCGGAACGAAGCAAGGGTTGTGTTACTGAGACCACGCTCCCTAGCAGGGTAAACAGTGTAGGTGGCAAACTAACTGCCTGGGATCTCTGGCTTAGGGACTATTGATCCCTGTTTAGAGACACACCCAACCCTGCCTCTGGCCATTGTTTGCCAACGTCCTTGTTTCCATATTTGATGACGTCGTTGTGTGTACCGAGGGTTTGCGGAACGGTCCAAATGGGGACTGTTTAAAACTCGGCATCACCATCATGGTTTACCACCATCAATATCTTCACCATCTTCATCACTTTTTATGCTTTTTTCTTGTGTATTCTTCATATGCATATCATAGACTGACAGAAAAAAAGAGAGAAACAGGAGAGACAGGGTGGAGGCAGGTCGGTGGGGGGTGGGGGTAGGGGGCGGGGGCAGACTTCAGTGGCGGGGGGATAGGTTGTGGGGGCGTGAACAGGTGCCGGAGTAATTTGTACGAAGACGAGAAGTAAATATGAGAAGTCAGCAATCACAAGGCGGTCTGTCACGTTCAATTTGCTCCACATCCATTTCCCCCATCACCGGAACTCCTCCCTCCCTTCCCTCCATCTCTTTGTAAAAAGGCGTCCCATGTCTTTGTTTCTTCGGCATCTGGTTGGCTTCGTGGTAGAGCATAGAGTTGGATGTATGATGTCGCGAGTCCGAATCCCGTTCTCGCCAAACAGAAAAAAGCTCTTTCCATTTACACTGCCCACCTTCATGTTTTCTTCTGTGTGTTTCAGTGTAGTTAGATGGGTCCCCAGCCCTACACTCCTTCGACGGTTATCTACGTCTGTCCAATCATCTTCGGTGATGTGACGTTAAACTTGAATGCGAAAAACGTCGTTTTTGTTTTGTCGGTGTGCTGACGGCGTGCAGTGGAGGCAGGGGAAGTGAGGCGTGACCAGGAACTGAGAGTTGGGGGCTGAAGGCTGGAGGGCTGGAAGCTAATGAAGACATCCACGTCTGCACATCCATCATGGCCACGGCCAGACCTGCCGTCCGTGTCGACACACTGCCATGCACTCAGACAGTGGCAGGCGTTCCTCTCACGTATCAGAAAACGCTGTATGTTATGAATGGGTTCAGCATTTGAAAAACGCAGCCCAAAGAACAGAGCTGGTGTACAACACATTGGCCACGTGAAATCATGCCTGTACATGTGCTGCCACCCACAAAACATGCAACAGAAACAAAGTGCTGAAGAAAACAGACAACAAAAGTTCATTATCTGAATGTTATAGTGCTTTGGGAACATGGTCACATGTGACATGAGATTGCATCAGTCGTTGCAGAACACAATTCACCTTGCCGTTAACATGCAATGTGATGTATTTGGATATAATGGATATAATTCAATGCAGACTAAGAACTAGGACAGAGCTCTGCGCTATTTGCGAGATGATTTTGAAATCTTATGAAACAAAATTTTCACATGAAAGAACCATGCCGGTGATATTTTCTTCTACTTTTTCTTTTTTATAAGGGGGGGGGGGGGGGGGGGGGGAGGAAGGAGAGCTTTTAATTTAACTTTTACCCCCTTGATTCGTTTTGTAGCCCTTTAAGGTAATGCGATACAACACAACACAATACATTAAATGAAATCCAATGCAATGCATGACAACACGGTACCACTCCATTCAATATAAGACAACACAGTTGAATACAATGCAAAACTTTACAGAGCAACGCAATACATTGAAATAGAATACAGTAAAATTAGCTACAGTAGAATCCTGTTCAAGTCAACACAGCATAACAAACGCACAATGACACAGAGCAATACAATAGAGTATTCACGTCATCCAAAACCACACTGTGATACAGTGTGAAAACAGAGACAGACAAAGTCAGAGAAAGATGGAGAAAAAACGAGAAAAAGAAAAAAAAAAAAAACGAGGAATAGGAGGAAAGAGAAAAAAAAAGGGAAAGCAGAGAGGGAAACGTAAAAAAAGCAAAATAAAAACCAATCAGTATGGCAAATGAACGGGAAACGAACTCTCTCACGTAAAATCCCTTCACTCCCAAATCCCACTTACCACTCCCCACTTCCCACCCCCCCACCTCCCACCCCTCCACACTCTCCCATCCCCACTCCCACCCCTCCCTACTCCACCACTGACTCCACGCTTCTCCACCTAAAAACCATGAAGCGATTTTTTTTTGCCTCCAGCTGACGGCGTGCAGTGGAGGCAGGGGAAGTGAGGCGTGACCAGAACTGAGAGTTGGGGGCTGAAGGCGGGAGGGCTGGAAGCTAATGAAGACATCCACGTCTGCACATCCATCATGACCACGGCTAGGCCTGCCGTCTGTGTCCACACACTGCCACGCACCCAGACAGTGATAGTTTTCACTCTCTTTCAGGCACAGACAATATTGACATTCAAAGGAAAAGAAAAAAAAAAAACGCTTTTCTGTAAATGTTACAAGATTTGTAATTCAAAACCACTGTATGAAAGTAAAGATGGTGAAAACAACATCAGAATATTAGTAATGATATAATGACCCTACCGGAATTTATTCACCTTTGAAATTGGGAAAAAAAATCTGCTGCAGAGATACAGCCCTCAAAGCTATAGTAAAGCTAAATGCTCACAACAAACAGACGTGTATCAGCGTTCCAAATGGAACCACTGCCTAAACTGATAGAGCGTGTTTTGATGGGCAGAGAGATAGTGAGAGGATGACACTGAACCACAGATAAGGCAGTGCTTCTCAACATTGTATTGCCCTTAAGCATAGCTCTCCCCAATAGGACAAGACAAAAGAATCACACATATCAGTCTAAAAAATAGTATGACTGTTTCTAACGAGGAATTAGCTGCACTTTTGCCAGGAAATTTTTATTGTAACAAGAGAATGTTACACAATGTAACAGTACACAAGGGACTGCTACAAGGCAGAACGTAAACACACTGGCAATACAGTTCCCAGTAACATGATCTATTATGACCTACCCTAGGGGTATGCTGGTTTGATGCAATACTAAAAAATAATTTTTAGAAAAACCACTGAATAGAATGCAATCAAATTCTCAACAATATCATAAAGTATTTTTCATTGACAAATGAAAAAAGCACACACACACACACACACACACACACACACACACACACACACACACACACACACACACAACACACACACACACACACACTTACATGCACGCATACGCACGCGCACACACACACACACACACACACACACACACACACACACACACACACACACACACACACACACACACACACACACATACACACACAAGATAGAAAAGAAAAAAAAAGAAAAAATGAGAAGAATTTAAGAAAAACAGCTTGCAATCTATTGACAAAACTAAGACTAATAAAGAAAAGAGAGAGAGAGAAAAAAAAAAAGAGAAAATGGAAAGAAAAAACAAACATGGATAAAGCAAGCCAAAATAAATTGCAGTCTGATAAACAAAACCGTGACTCTCATTTTTTAAAACCCTATAGCCTTCTCTCGAACACACTCATAGCTCTCATTCCTTTCACCCCCTACACACAGGCAGTGGGGATTCCAGCTTTCTGCCAGTGCGCTGACAGTACAGAGAAGTGAGGCGTGACCAGGAACTGAGAGTTGGGGGCTGAAGGCTGGAGGGCTGGAAGCTAATGAAGACATCCACGTCAGCACGTCCAACATGGCCACGGCCAGACCTGCCGTCCGTGTCCACACACTGCCATGCAGCCAGACGTTAACAAGTTTTGCCTTCGCTCACGCCCAAAGATAATATCAGGGATAAGGAACACGTTTTATTTTTCTCTATGGGGTTCACGTTTATGGAAACGTCAATCTGGAAAGGCTTCAATGATTAGCGTGATTTAGCTTTCAGCAATAACATCATGGTCACACAGTGAATACGACAGGCTAAATTTGTGTACGAAAATCTGTTTCAGGTAGTTGGGATGGGGTGGGGGTGGGGGGTATTTAGCAGTAACGTGGCTACTTGCTAAGACATAATAGGAATTAACACTTCCTTTAGACTGAAAGTTTCATGCTGGCAGTGGACAATACTGTGTAAAGCAATACAATACAGCACAAAACAACGCTAAATGACAAGACACAAATACACACATTAGATTCAGAGCAAACACAGCAATGGGAATTAATACATTGCACAGTGCACGGTGACAAACGAAACAAAGTCTGATAGAATACACTGTGATGCATTTTTTTTTTTTGTTTTTTTTTTTTTGGGGGGGGGGGGGGGGGGGAGTTCTCATCTTCCCTGCTCTCTTAGTGACACTTGTGTGACGCAGCTGCATCCTGCTTCTTCAAACACAGCCACATCCAGGGACTTCGGTCCCAGCCTCAGTATCGGCTGTCCAAGGGAGACAATCAATAGGTTTTTGTGAGGCAGTCCACCGACAGAAACACTCTGCTATTGTGTCATTTTGCTGCTGTTGACCGGTGTCTGTTCTGACGGGACACAACCCACTGTGTGGCTTGTAACCACCAAAACTGCTTCCTAGTGTAATCACCATGAGCACACATCTGCAGCGTTGCTGACGCCTTCCGTTGCAAACTACAGGCGAATGGAACAGGCATACACAAACAACAAAGACCTCGAATGAACTTTTGTTTGAACTATTTCTATTCATTTTGATCTGTTTGATCACTTTCACATCGATTTTGAATGTTGAAGACACGCCAGTTAATCCCAAATTGATTGCTAATCAATTTGGTATCAGATTTGTGCTGCTGAACGTTTTGTACTTGTAAAGGGTGGTGCTTCCCACCATAGATATCCTCGTCCAAAGGCTGCTTCCACGTCTATCCAACGTCCATGACTTTCCAGTATAGAAGCCAGACACAAACTGACCAGGGGCATGAGAGTGAGAACAACATGAAAGCTGATGAGAAGAGGTGCTGTGAAAACAAGGCACAAGGAGCCGCAGTACAGAATTTTTCATTTGAGATCGATGACCAGTGAGGATGAGGAGCATGATACTATAAGATTCGAATTTGTTCTGAGACTGCATGACCCGACAATACTCAACAGTTCCATTCAGAGTAATCCAGCCATTAACGTAGTCTGGAAACACACGCATCTCGTGATGGCAGGGAATTTGAGCAAAAGTTTAACAGACGCATTGAAGAAGTGAACTCGATTGTGTGGTATCAGTCTTCCCACCCGAGGCCATAGTGCCCTCAGCAACGTACCCTCAACAGCTTGGATAGGGTTTGCTGGTTTGGACTGACAATTCCATAAGCATATGTCTCAGA
>JADBJO010001804.1:260000-267500 GCA_016801955.1 Conus betulinus | reverse complement strand
ATTGCACGTTGGACAACAAGAGAAAAACACCTCTAGAATGGAATTAAAAGCACACAAAAAACTACTGTTATGCCTAGGAATGCTTCAGATAACAACAGTCTCACGGCATGTTTTGTTGACACGAGACTCTTAACCGTAATCTAGTCTACTGGGTTTATCGGTCGACACATTTCTGTAAAATGACATCGTTTTAACCCCTAATTGTCTCCCCTGCTGCCTCGTTTCCATTCTGTACTCCTTTGACACCCAGTTCGAAGATTTAAGTGAATGCCTGTAATACTTCAGTTACCAACAGCCTCACGGCATGTTGCGTTTTAATGAGACTCTAAACCGGAATGCAATCTATGAGGTTGAGCTGTCGACACATTTCTGTAAAACGATCATCATTTTAACCCCGTATTTTCCATTCTCTGCTCTTTTTTGCACACCCAGTTCGAAGACATAGGTGACAGCCTGTTTGTCCTTTGTTCTGAGTGTCCTCAACGCTGGTTGTCTTGCCCGCAGAAGAACAAATGGGTAGATGCGTGGCCTTGATATGCACATCCTATGCGCCCACAGCTTTTTGTTTTTCTCTCTTTCTCTCTCTCTCATTCAACCGATTTTTTTTTTTTGTGCTATGAATAAACGGACTGACAACAGCATTGTCAAATAGACATGGGAAAATGTTTACAGAGAGACCCTGGCAGATAAACTGACAGTGCTGACGGAACGTGGTGATCTGTTCTTCAGTGCGGTGCTCCGATGCCTCTCCACGCAGGGGTAAACAAGATGCAAAGCATATAAACGTACTCCCAGTACAGTGAGAAAGAAGGGAGACAATTTCCAGTTAGTGGAAGAAAAAAAACAAAACAAACTCGACAGTGCGGTGGTTATTTCCTTAATTGGACTTGATTAAAAAAGATCATTTACAGCCGTTAGTAACGGCTATTCTGGTAAAATAAAACATCGGGTATTATCCATGACCCTTAATGAACATAACTACAATTTTTCAGAAAGATCGGCCTAGAAGTTTTGTCTGGAGCGAGTGGAACACATTTTTGACCACGGACAGGCAGACAGACAGTCAGACACACAGACAGACAGGCAGACAGCATTTCTTTGTTCCCATTGTAAAGTACTCCATGTTCTATAAGAACTTGGAGTAAAAAAAAAAAAAAAAGACGAAAGAAGACTGTGTATGTGTTCTAAATCTGAGTTGCCATCAATACAATTTTGGGGTTGAAAAACACACACACACAAAAAAGATGTCGCAAACCAACCATTGCATACGTGTTATGATATCTCGACTGACGTTTCAGTGCTGTTTTTTCTGACGGTTGCCATCTGGTTCCTCTCTGCAATCAAATGAAAGGCAGACAACCCAGCGACACAAAGCGGAACGAGAAACTGCTTTAAATGTATCTTCTTATGAAAAGAATTGAGTAGGAGAATTGTTATATACAAGAGGGAAAAAAGATGCTTATGAGAAAAGGCACTGCTTTCTAGCTCAAGCCATTGGTCACAGCCAGGATCGGTTTTGGATTATGAAAAAAAAAAAAAAAAAAAAACCCAACAAATTAACCGCATGGAATGCAAACTAGTCTGAAAATGATGATTATTACATACACCTGCAGGAGAGAACCGATCTGCGCCACATCATGCTATTGAAAAGTTAACTGCTGACACGGATGTCACAGGAAAAAGGGTATGAACATCAATCGTCTGTGTTTGAACATTTGCAAGATGTTCTGTATCATCCAAACGTGGCTGATATTGCTCCTACATCGAGCAGTGGGGAGTAGAAGACGTGAAACATTGAGAAAAAGCATTGAAGCATTAAGGGTGCGAAGCAAATTTGAGAACAAAAAGTCTGAACATGAGAGTTTTTGATTTTTTTTTTTTTCACATGTTTACAGTTGTTTCCCTTTTTCTTTTTGTTTGTTTGTTTGTTTTTTGTTTTTTCCCTTTCTTTTTTTTCTTTTTTTTTTTTTTTTTTTTTACAGTATTATTGAGGGGTTCACAATTACATTATTAGAATGTTCGGCTGCGGAGTAGACAGTCGTGGGTTCGAATCACTTGTGGGGTCGGAATTTTACGGCCAGAAAGCCTTCTCTGTCCACCTAAAAGTCAGCGGGTACCTCATTTAGTTCAGGGAAGTTTGAGGCGGAAGAAGAATAGAGTTGGCATTTCCCTTGCACGATGCCTGTTTGTGAACGGGATGATCCGAAGAGAAGGCTAGTCTGGCCGCTGGAATGGATGACCATGCTACGCGTATAGCATGCACCGAAGGAATGACAATGGAATGAAAAATGAAGTGACTGACAGACTGAATGACGCGGGAAATACTGAACCTAACGCCAACAGACAGCTTTTCCGTCGGCTCTACCCAGGTAGGCAGCTCTTTGTGTAAACGAAACTGTGTGTTGTGAAGTGCTGAGAACTTGGTTTCTAACCAAGGACAGGGGCTCTTTAAGTACTCTTTTATGATAATAATAATAATAATAATAGTGATAATGACAATAACAATACTACTAATAAAAAGTTATAATGATGGTGATAACAACAATAACAACAATAATAATGATAATTATGATAATGATAATAACAATATAATAATAATAATAATAATGGTAATGAACATAATGATGATAATAATAATGACAGTGATGATGATGATGATGAGATGAGGAGGAGGAGGAGGAGGAGGAGGGAGGAGGGGGGGAACAAAAACAATGATAATGATAATAATAATAATAATAATAATAATAATTTTACAGTGCACTGTGACTATGGTAATTAAATCATGAAGTTTTAACCTGTCATATTTTACTGCCATCTAATTCACACACAACTGAAATACAACTGCTGAACTGACAAAAATCATCCCTAGTAATTCAGTGGGCAGACATACCTCTACAGCAGCACCTTTCAAGCATTTTATAGAGAACGAACTTGCCGCCATTAGAAGACGGAAAAATGTTCACCCCAATGCTCTGTATAGACGAAAACTTCCACGCTTCGGTTTTTCCCTGCTTTGACAGCTGAAACCAGTCCAGCAACTTTCAGTTAATCGAGCGAGGAGCGAGCTTCCGGTCACATGGCGAGAATCACGTGTGCTCATGTCTCGGAAAATTTTGTCGCAAGAACGATAACTGCTCCGAGATCCTCAACATGGTCCAGAACAGACCGACTATCAGAAGTCTGCAAACACGAAGAAGTGGTCTCCTTCGGCACACTTTAAGCTTGTGATTCGCATAGTATCATACTTTCTTGGTTAGACTAATGAGCGGCTTGTTGTGGTTGGACGTGACGATCACCAAGAAGAGGGAAACTCTCTCATCAGTCAAGAAGTTAGCTCACTAAGGTACTTCTTCTTCTTCTTCTTCTTCTTCTTCTTCTTCTTCTCTTCTTCTTCTTCTTCTTCAGTGAAGTCCCGACGCCGTCACGTTTTAGTTTTAGCCAATCAGATCTGTCAGTCTGTCTGCCTGTCTGTCTGTCTCTCCCTTCCTCTCTCTTTCTCTCTCCTCCCCCCCCCCCCTCTCTCTCTCTCTCTCTCTGAATGCGAGTCGGAGAGACTTTTTAAATGTGTCTCTTTATATACTTGCTTTTGTTTTCTCTCCTTCTTGTTTCTTTTCTTTTTTTCTTTTCTTTTTTTTTTTTTTTTTTTTTTTTTTTTTCTTGTTTGTCTCATAAAGACATTTGAAAACAGACCTTCTTCAATACTCTCAAGATATGCTATTTTTTTTTTTTATTGTTAATCGTTGTTGTTTGTTGTTGTTGTTCTTGTTGTTATCCTTTAAATTGCTTTTTTCATTTGCTTATTTCAGTATTAATGTCAGTACCTGGTTCTTGGTGGTGGTCGTTCTTGTTTGCTTGTTTGTTGTTTGTACAATCATGTTTTGATGCGTACATTGTATCATTCATTTTTAGTCATAGCTTCGTAGAATAGATCGGCAAGTATGAAAAATGACTAATTAAGCCAACACTTTTACTGTTATAAGAAAGAAGATCATTGTCATTGTCATTGTCATTCTCTCTCTCTCTCTCTCTCTCTCTCTCTCTCTCCTCTCTCTCTCTCTCTCTCTCTCTCTCTCTCTCTCTCTCTCTCTCTCTCTCTCTCTCTCTCTCTCTCTCTCTCTCTAATGATCTCTCTCTCAGTAGTGATTCAGGCAAAGAATCCGGGAATGGAACTGGACTCCACTCTCCCCCTGTCCCTCCCCCCCCCCCCCCCCCCCCCCCCCCCCCCCAATACTTGTGATAGCAAAACCGGGTGTAGGCGTGGGGATGGGACAGAACAGGTCTTCAGGGAACCGGTAATCATATAACACACCCACCCACGGACGGACACTTGGGCGTGCGCGCGCATATACACGCACGTACATACGGATATGCGCTCATGAACACACACACACATATGCGCTCACACACACACACACACACACACACACACACACGCACAGCACACACACACAGACACACACACACACACACACACACACACACACATGTACACACATGTACTCGCACACACGGATACGCACACGTGCATACACACACACACACACACACACACACACACACACACACACACACACACACACACACACACACACACACACACACACACACACACACACACACACACACACACACACACACACACATAGACACACACACACACACTGACGATACATGCTTGTGGATGAAAGTGACAATGAAAAGAAATACTTCACTGAGGTCACTAAATTATATTAAAAAAAAATACCAACATGAACTCAATAAAAAAATAATTTTTTTACATGAAAACGGGCTTTCCCTTTCACCGGAAAAAAAACAAATAATATGATGCTTTTTAATTCTGGTTATGATCCAGACAAACTTCCAAACTTCACCTTGGACGGCATTGCCTTAAACTATGCTAAAAGTGTTAAATTCCTTGGTGTTATCTTAAGTAATAAGTTAACATGGAATATTCATATTGACCACATTTTAAAACAAAGCAAGAAAAAGCTTAAATTTTCTTAAGGTAGTTAGTAAACAATCTTGGGGGCAAGATACCAAAACTTTAACTATATTAGCAACTGCCCTTGTACGTTCAAGATTATCATACGCTCAAGAGGTATTTTTTAACGCACCCAAACACCTTTTACATAAACTTCAAAGTATTGATAGTAAAGCTTACAAAATTGCTTTAGGAGTTCCCACGCATACATCTAACTTAGGAACATATAGCGAAGCAGGAATTTTACCTCTCTCAGAATTTCGTAAAGCTTCTACTTCAAAATTTTATATACTGAAAAGTTGTTCTCAAAAAAAAAATGCCTGCTCCAAAGAAGTATGTCTACAATCGGAGAGGGACTTTGGAAAACGTGCACAACATATTCAATCCATAAAATCTATTTATTCCTTTTCTTCTGATCTTCTAAGGGATGCGAAAAATAGATGAAGGTAACATTGTCAAAAAAACCCAACGTTTTCGCCCATTCCAAAATGGGAACAGTCAAAAGCTATCTTTGACGTAGATTATATACATTTAACTAAAAAAGATTCTCTGAATATTCTGAGAGCGTCTGTATGCACTCATTTAGAAAATGAATACAGTACTCATTTAAAGATATTCACAGATGGCTCCGTATTAGAAAACGAAAGCACAGGAGCAGCATTCATAATTCCGTGCTTAAAAGTGAAAAAAGTTATTTTTTCTTGGTAAAAACGTTGTCGATATTCAGCGCTGAAGTACTTGCTATACTTAAATCATTGGATTTCATTTTAAATTTTTCCTATAAATAACAGCCAAAGTCCTAGTATGTGCTGACTCTAAAGCAGCAATAAATGCTATCAAATCACCCAACTCTTGCATACGACTTGATATGATAATGGAAATAAATCATGTAATACACCTACTTTCTATGAAAGGCATCACTGTCACTTTTTGTTGGGTGCCTTCTCATTGTGGAATATCAGCAAATGAACAGGTAGACCAAGCTGCAAAAAAGGCAGCTCAGAATCTAAACGATGCACAATCTATAAATATTCCTTTAGATCTGTCAGAATGTTTCTCAATTATAAACAAAAATCTCATGATAATGTTAAACAGTTATTGAAGAACTCAGACAATCAGTATTATCATAACTGTATTAAACAAAATGATAAAGGCAATGGGAAAAAGTCATACAAGCATGTCATATTCTCGTCCAGGGAGGTCGAAAGTCTAATCCATAGGATACGTTTAAATTCATTTAAAACAAAGTATTGTACTAATATTAAATGTGTATGTGGTGAACCTATTAGTGTCAATCACTTACTGATTCACTGTTCAAAAGCAAGAGAACTTTTAAAAGTTCAGGCATTGCTTGTTATAATGATGGATCGACACCATTACTCTTACCATGCTTACTAAATGATTATTTTGCACTAGATTCTGTATGTAAATGTTTATTGAGTAGTTCAATGGTGTTTATCTTTAATTTTTTTTTCTCAGTAATATTCTTTATAGTTATGTTTTCTAACTGGAATGACTAGAAGGGGATGGGGTAGGGGTGGACTTAATTTATTGCTAGTATAACGTTATATTTCATCATCACACACACTCAATGACATACATACCTAAATTATACCAAAAATACATTCAGTCTTAATTTCTCATCATCCGTTTTTGAATACTCATGAATTCTGCATAACATTGTAGTATTTCATTTATTTTTCTTCCGTTCTAAACTTCACCACTCCCCAAACGCTCTCCACCAACCTCATCACACACACACACACACACACACACACACACACACACACACACACACACACACACACACACACACACACACACACACACACACACACACACACACACACACACACACACACACACACACACACACACACACACACACACACACACACACACACACATACACACACACACACACACACACCACACACACACACACACACACACACACACACACACACACACACACACACACACACACACACACACACACACACACACACACACACACACACACACACACAACACACGCACATACACACACACACACACACACACACACACACACACACACACACACACACACACACACACACACACACACACACACACACACACACACACACACACACACACACACACACACACACAGTACACACACACACACACACACACACACACCACACACACACCACACACACACACACACACACACACACGCACACACACACACACACATTAACATACTGATAAATACATATATCTGTGTTAATTTTTATATGACATCCTTCTGTCGCAACAACAACTACTACTACTACGACCATTAATACGACGACGATGATGACGCGATGGCAACGAAGACGAAGACACACACACACACACACACACACACACACACACACACACACACACACACACACACACACACACACACACACACACACACACACACACACACACACACACACACACACACACACACACACACACACACACACACACACACACACTAC
>JADBJO010001804.1:252500-255000 GCA_016801955.1 Conus betulinus | reverse complement strand
CACACACACACACACACACACACACACACACACACACACACACACACACACACACACACACATTCAAGAAGACAATTACAGGTGAAAAGAATATAACTGTGGAATATGTCCTATTCTGCTGAATTTCAAATGAATTTTTAACAAGCAATTACAACCCACACTCCATGTAAACGCTAGGCATATGACGGAACGCCAGATAAAAAGTGAAAAAACAAAAAACAAACAAAAAGCACATGAAAGTGAAACGTCTTAACGATAAGATACACTACTGAATGACATGAATATGTGACCTTGGCATTTCTCCTCTGACCTTCACATTTAAAACTCATACTCCTGCTTGCAAGGAAATCCTTGAATGTAGTACTATAATGATATACTGAACTTGAATTTAAAGAAAAAAAAGGGCAAATTGACAAGGCTAAGATTCTTCTATTCCATCGTTTTCTGGTCCTGATATTCAACATGATTGTAGATTTCACGAAGTCATCTTACCATGAAGAATAGATGGGAAAATTCAAGGTCTACTGGGCATTGGTGGTTTTCTTTCTCTCTTTCTGGATGCTATCTGAATGTTTGCTTTCTGACACTGAATAGCAACGACTTTCAGAATGTGTTTATGGGTCTTTCTTTCAGGCCAGGTCTGTTTTACCAGCTTTTCACTTTCAGCTTTTCAGAAAATGCCCAGCTTAAAGCCGTTGACCATGAAACACACTGACTTGCAGACACACAGACACAGACACTGCATGGCATACCCAGTCACAGACACTGGCAGACACAGAGACACAGACAATGGCAGTCACAGAGACAAAGACGATGAAATTAGCAGAGACACAGCCACTTACAGACACAGACACACAGATACTGGCAGACACAGAGACACAGACACTGGGAGACAGAAAGACACAGACACTGGCTGACACAAACACACAGACACTGACCAACACAGAGACACAGAGACTGGCAGACGTAGAGACACAGAAAATGTCAGACATAGAGACACAGACACCGACAGACACAGAGACACAGACATTGGCAGACACAGAGACAGAGACACTGGCAGTTATAGAGACAGACACTGGCAGACACAGAGACACAGACACTGAAAGACAAAGAGACACAGACGCTGGCAGACACAGAGACACAGACACTGGCAGACATAGAGACACAGACATTGGTAGACACAGAGACACAGACACTGACACAGAGACACAGACAATGGCAGAAACAGAGACACAGACACTGGCAGACACAGAGACACAGACACTTATAGACACGGAGACACAGACACTGACAGACACAGAGACACAGACACTGACAGACACATAGACACAGACACTGGCATACACAGAGACACAGACATTGACATTAGCAGATACGGAGACACAGACCCTGGCAGACACAGAGACCCAGGCACTGGCAGACACAGAGACCCAGACACTGGCAGACACAGAGACCCAGACACTGGCAGACACAGAGACCCAGACCCTGGCAGACACAGAGACCCAGACAATGGCAGACACAGAGACACGCACACTGACAGACGCAGAGACACAGACACTGGCAGACACAGAGACCCAGACAATGGCAGGCACAGAGACACGCACACTGACAGACGCAGAGACACAGACACTGGCAGACACAGAGACACAGACACTGACAGACACAGAGACACAGACATTGACATTAGCAGACACAGAGACACAGACACTGACCAACACACAGAGACACTGACACTGGCTGACACAGAGACACAGACACTCGCAGTAACAGAGACACAGACACTGGCAGTAACAGAGACACAGACACTGGCAGAAACAGGGACACAGACACTGGCAGACATAGAGACACAGACACTGGCAGTAATAGAGACACAGACACTGGCAGAAACAGAAACATAGACACTGACAGGCACGGAGACACAGACATTGACATTAACAGAACAGAGACACAGACACTGACAGACTCAGAGACACACACACCGACAGACACAGAGACACAGACACTGAGCAACACAGGGACACAGATAATGACAGACACAGAGACACAGACGCTGACAGACACAGAGACGCAGACACTGACAGACACAGAAACACAGACATTGACATTAGCAGATACTGAGACACTGACACTGGCAGACACTGAGGCACAGACACTTACAGACACAGAGACACAGACATTGACATTAGTACACACAGAGACACAGACACTGACAGACGCAGAGACACAGACACTTGCAGACACGGAGATACAGACATTGGCAGGCACAGAGACTCAAGACACTGGCAGACACAGAGACACAGACATTGACATTAGCAGACACAATGAGACACTGGCAGACACAGAGACTCAGACACTGGCAGACACAGAGACACAGACATTGACATTAGCAGACACAGAGACACAGACACTGACAGACACAGAGACACAGGCACTGGCAGACAAAAGAGACACAGACACTGACAAACACAGAGACACAGACACTGGCAGACACAGAGACACA
>JADBJO010001804.1:232500-235000 GCA_016801955.1 Conus betulinus | reverse complement strand
CGCACGCGCGCGCCCCACGTACACAGGCAAGCGCGCGCACACACACACACACACACACACACACACACACACACACACACACACACACACACACACATACACAACACACGCGCTCCTCCCCCCCACCCCCCTCCCCGCCCTCTTCGCATATACTCACACCTACACCAGCCAAATCTACAAACAGAAGTACAAAAACCCGCTGAAGAAGTCGTCAGCTGCTCCGTTTTCTGACCCTTCTATACCCCCATCCCCGTTCTCCTTACTCCATCATTGCTCCCTCCTTCCCTTCGCCCCCCCCCCCCCCCCCCCCAGTCCCGTCCCCCGTCCTGTTCGCCCATCCCGCAATCTCTCTACCGTCCCTCGTCTCTCTTCTCTCTCCCTCCGCCCCCCCCTCTCTCCCTCTCTGCTTCACCATCTTCTGTACCCTTCCCCCTCCGTTGTGTTTTTCTTTGTTTGTTCGTTTGTTTGTTTTTCCATCCGCCTAGAGAAGAAAAAGCCAAACTAACCAAACTCTCCCTTCCTCGATACAGCCAGCGTGTTAATATTTCCCGTTTTATGGCGCGGAGTGCTCTAACTGCAGTGAAGATGGGAGGGTGAGAAAAAAGTGTGGAGCCGATATCTGGCCTGTGCATCAAGTGTGTGTGCAGCCGAACAGAACAGTCACTGACAGGGGGTGGGGTGGGTGGCGTAGGTGGGGGGGGGGGGAGGGGGGGGGGGGGGGTAAAGGTGGTTACGGCTTTGTGTCTGCCTCCACTGTGCACTAGAGCGAGGAAAAAGTAATAAAAAAAAAAGAAGCTCATGACAGAGTCTAGGGTTTAAAAAGCTTTGTCCTTCAGAACTGTGTATTAGAATTTTAAAAGAGAGAGAGAGAGAGAGAAATTTTTTCTGTCAGAACTTTGTATTAGAATAGAACACACTGACAGAGTTTGGAGTGGATGTCTTTTTTTCTGTCAGAACTTTATATTAGAATAGAACAGAAAAACGCTAGTGGAGTTCAGAGTTGAAGACTTTGTCCGTAATTACTGTGCATCAGAAGAGAAGAAAAGCCATGGATGGAATCACGAGTTGGAGGCTTTGTCCGTAATTACTGTGCCTAAGAAGAGAAAGCCACGGACAGTATCACGTGTTAAAGGCTTTGTCCGTTATTACTGTGCATCAGAAGAGAAAGCCCCGGACAGTATCACGTGTTGAAGGCTTTGTCCGTTATTACTGTGCATCAGAAGAGAAAGCCCAGGACAGTATCACGTGTTGAAGGCTTTGTCCGTTATTACCGTGCATCAGAAGAGAAAGCCACGGACAGTATCACGTGTTGAAGGCTTTGTCTGTTATTACCGTGCATCAGAAGAGAAAGCCACGGACAGTATCACGTGTTGAAGGCTTTGTCTGTTATTACCGTGCATCAGAAGAGAAAGCCACGGACAGTATCACGTGTTGAAGGCTTTGTCTGTTATTACCGTGCATCAGGACAAAAACCAGTGACAGAATTTAGAGTGTAAGGCTGTGTTCATCGGAAATGTATTTCAGAACAGACAGCCCTCGGCAATTCGTAGTTTAAGGCTTTGTCCGTCAGAGCTGTACATTAGAACAGAAGCCGCTGGCAAGGGTTTAGGAATTTCAGGTTTTGCCCTTCAGAACTGTGCATCACAGTAGAAAGCAGCTAATAAGAAGTTAGGGTTTAAGGTTTTGTCTGCCAGAACTATGCATCAAAACAAAAAGTCATTGGCAGTTTAAGAGCTTCATCCCCTGTAATTATCTATCAGGACAGAAAGCCAGTGATAGTTTATGGGCTTCATCTGTCAGAGTTTACAGGCTTCATCTGTCAGAAGTATGCATAGGAACAGAAAGCCAGTGACAGAAGTTTGGTTTGAAGACTGTCAAGGCAGTGAAACCTGTCACAAAAGACCTGAAGCGCTTAGAGGCAAGGAATGTTTGTACGTAGTACCGAAATAGGTAATAGACCCATTAACCAGTATGCCTTACCCACCGCACATGGTCAAACTGTATCAAAAAGGACAAAGTGGTCAGGTGACAGATGGCACCTAAGGTAGTAAGGACCCTCCCGGGTTCGAACCTTCCCGATAGCGAAAAGGGAAAGGGATGTAACCACTAGGACCTCGGAGCATCTGGTAGGCGCTCAATACTCAGTCAGCTGAGGTCGCTTTTGTAAACAGTCATTGAAGAGCAGGAGTGTTGGACTCGTTCAGATGGTATTTGCTGTGGGGCACTGTGTTGGTTCTATTGTCAGGCTGGTTGAATGCGCGTGGACGTTGTTGTCGTAGCTTTTCTCCAGGATAATTACTACGTAAGTGGCCCCGTAGTCGGCGGGAATTTTCGATGTCCATCTGGTGCCAAGTGGTTGCTAAGCAATTAGATAGGGATGTGTGTAAATGCTGATGTGTGGAAGAATGTAGCGAATGGAGAATTCAGGGTACTTGTGAACAGGGTGTTTGGGTAGCAGCATGGACAAATGCATGGCCTGAAGGAAAATCCTTGTGTCCAT
>JADBJO010001804.1:210000-227500 GCA_016801955.1 Conus betulinus | reverse complement strand
TTTTGATTGAAGATTAAGCGACCACGTTCCTTCCAGCCAGCGCAAAATGTTCCAGATGCTCTGAATGTCTAAGCAAGACTGGTGTGACTGGCATACTGGCAGAATTTGTTGACTCAAGACAGATCTCAAACATCACTCTGCCGGTGTTCGAAAACCTTCTTCTTGGCAGCGTACCAAGCCGCGAATGGCAGCTTCCACAGAGAGAGAGAGAGAGAGAGAGAGAGAGAGAGAGAGAGAGAGAGAGAGAGAGAGAGAGAGAGAGAGAGAGAGAGAGAGAGAGAGAGAGAGCTTAGCTCTCAGGCCGGTAAACATTGGAAGCGTGCATGCACGCACATGATTCAGGTATGCATAAAAATATAAACAAGAAAACTGAAGAAGGACTTAACCCAACATGTTTGTCATTCTTGTTTAATTGGGTTAGTGATCTTTTGAGAGAAAGAGAGAGCGAGGGGGGGGGGGAGGGGGTAGAGAGAGAGAGAGAGAGAGAGAGAGAGAGAGAGAGAGAGAGAGAGAAGAGAGAGAGAGAACATATACATATACACAACTCACACACCGGCCGTCCACCCGCCCTCCTATACAAAGACACACACACACACACACACACACACACACACACAGACACAGACACAGACACACACACTCACACACACAGAGATTATGTCAAAGGCTTGATTCAAATAGGATTTGGCCCCTTTTAAAGGGGTGTTGTGGACATATGTTCTAAAAAAAACCCAGTAGAACATAGGTGCATATTAAACAACACATAACGACGCATATACATCTGAAAGAAAGATAAACATACACAAACGTTACAACAATGACAACAACAACAATAGGCAGCAGCAGCAGCAACAACTACAACAGATAACTATCTCCCTTTGAAAGCTTTATGTACATCTTTCAAAGCTTTGTGTAAAATTTCTAGGAAACTCACAGTGTCATCTCTGCACAGGGCTGTACGGAGAACAACAAATTTGAACAAAGACGACTTTGTAGTACCTCTGAGTTATGCAACTTTCTCTTAGGGTTATTAAATACAAGAAAGAAAAAGAAGAGAGAGAGAAAAAAGCACATAGTTTCTTGTGCATTTGCGACCATCGCACAGATGATCTTCCTGATTTGCTGGAAACGTGTGCAACAACAAACACCAATGTCTGATAATCAAAACCCATGTTTTGTCCTCAGGTATTTTGAACGTTGACGATTTGTGTTCTGTTTTCTTTTTTGTTTTAATTTTCTATTGTAAATCTTCTGAACATCCTCAAAGATAGTTTGTATGAATGCTGATCCGTTTTCATATACAAATACAATTGTAGTAGAAGGCACAGTGTCGAACTGTTCAGACAGACGAAATGTGTGGCTACCCTGCAATCTGAAATGTGCAGTCATTTCAGCTAATACGTACATACGTAAAATACGCAAAAAAAAAAAAAAAAAAAAATCCTCGGACGTATTTACTTAACCAGAAAAATTCCATTCCATTCCACATTCGCACAACGCAGTTTACATCTTTGCCAGAGAGAGAGAGAGGAGAAAGAGAGAGAGAGAGAGAGAGAGAGAGAGAGAGAGAGAGAGAGAGAGAGAGAGGAGACAGCCGCAGAAACCGACAGGCAACGCGCACGTGCGACACATCTGACAATACCCAACAGCGACAATCCAGCAATCTCATCAGCTTCCATCTTTTCTCTCCCCTTACTACCCCCATCTGTCTGTCTGTCTGTCTGTCTGTCCGTCTGTCTGTTTGACTCTCTCTCTCTCTCTCTCTCTCTGTGTTTGTGTGTCTGCGTGCTCGCGCGCGCGCGCGTGTGTGTCTCTTCCCCTCACACACACAGACACACACACAGAACACACAGACAGACACACAGACACACAGACACACAGACACACAGACACACACACACACACACACACACTCTCTCTCTCTCTCTTCTTTCTCTCTCGGTCTTTCTGTCTGTTTGTCTGTCTGTCTGTCTGTCTGTCTCTCTCTCCTCTCTCTCTCTCTCTCTCTCTCTCTCTCTCTCTCTCTCTCTCTCTCTCTCTCTTACTGCCCCACAACGCCATCAACCAATGATCTTCCACGGGGACTTATTTCCCCTCCTCTCACGAACAGCAAATACCGCCAACGTCTCTTGTCCAACATATATAACTCTTCAGATACTCTCCAGTCCATGCCCATCCCATCTCTCCCCCAAGGCTTTCTCTCCCCCCCCCCCCCCCCCCCCCCCCCCGCGCTCCTCCCCCTCCACGTCCTATTTTCTTCTCCGCCTTCTCTCGTGACTCTAATATTATTAGGCTAAGTCCAGTTCTGAACCCTCCCCATCCCTCCTCCCTCCCTTCCCCATCCACTCATTCCCTCACCCCCCCAAATTAATGTCCTCCTCCTCCCACGAACACAACCAGGATGCTGACAAATGCTGTCCTCCAGTGCTTACGATTCTTCAGATCTCCCCTCCCCCCCCCTCCACCACCCCGCTCTTTGCTCCTCTCACTCCCCCCCCCCACCCCCCAAGCAGTCCTCTCCCCTCCTCCTCTCTCCTCCCACACTCGCTTCCCACGCTTCCAGTGTCAGTGTCAGAAAAGGCAGGGTGATTTGTAACACCCCCCTCCTTCTGCTCTCCTCTTCCACTCCCCCTCCTCCTCTCCTCCTTCTCCTCCTCCTCCCTCCTCCTGCTCTACCTCATCCCCTGGATGATGGTCAGTTGTCTCCTCGTCCAGATCCTGTCAAGGAAGACTTGGTGCGGGTTTAACAAAGTGCCTGTGTGACCGGTGGTCAAGTGGGATTGGACAGGAGATGTGGGGGGGAGGGGGGGAGGGAGGGGGGTCTAATTATATCCAGTGGGCGCAGAGAGTGGTTAGTGTGTACTGTAGTAGTACACGAATACCAGAAGGGGACACGAAGTACTAAGTAGGTACTCCTTTGTCCTCTATGATTGTGCTTTCAGTTGTGGGAAGGTATGGTACTAAGGCTAAGGGCGGGGGTTGGGGGTGGTGGTGGTGGTGGTGGTGGTGGTGGGGGGGTGACGGTGAGGGGGGGGGGGAGGAGTGGGCCTGAGGAATCCATTGCTATGAATAGTAGTCTGTAAGTCGTGCGTGGGTTAGGTGCGGATGAGGAGGAGAGGATTCTGCCGAGATCAGTGTGGAATTTGTTTGGGGCCACACAACTGGTCTTCCAGAGCTTCAGGCCTGTGGAAGTTCGATCTCACTGCTGACTGACTTGTGTAGTGGACCGACACTTTTAGAGCCTTGTGCTGGGTAGTGTGGGAGGTCGC
Organism: Conus betulinus; assembly: GCA_016801955.1. NCBI lineage: Eukaryota > Metazoa > Mollusca > Gastropoda > Neogastropoda > Conidae > Conus > Conus betulinus. Next base: position 224,231 of record JADBJO010001804.1, on the reverse strand, counting down.
TCCTGAAGGGTGTTTTGTTTATAGGCGGACGAATGGGAGACAGAAAAGTTGTAAATACCGAGAGATATTCAGACAGACAGACTGTACATGCGCGTGAGCGCGCGCGCGCAAGCACACACACACACACACACGCCACACACACACACATACACAAACACACAACACACGCGCGCGCGCACATACGCACACACACACACACACACACACACACACACACATATATATATATATTATATATATTGAATTATAAACAAAGCTTGCTCTTATGTCTCAGATTGTAGAAATAGGGGGGTGGTAAGCCTTCATATCTGCAGTGGTAGATGATTCTGCCTAACTGACAGTATGTGCTTGAGTGGGTGAATGGGGAATAAATAAATGCTTCTCAAAATGAACCTTCAGCAAGTTTATAGTCTCCAAAGAGGGAGACCATCTCCAATGGGGACAAAGCTCACTAACATATAACTCCTGGTCAGATACCGATATTTCGAAAACTGATTGTTTCTCCTCAGTGACCGCGGAAAGTGGTAATTTGACTCCTCCTCTGCCTTTTCGGTTTTAAGAAGAATGCTATGCCAGAAAAAGGCTGGTGTGCAATACCATAGTATGTTTGTTGAGTTTTCAAAAAAAAAAAAAAAACTAACTAAAAGTGCCACCTAAGAAGCAAAAAGAAAATTATGAAAGAGCAAAACAAGTTACATTTTCTTGTGAAAAGTAGAAAATATAAAAAGCTAACCTCTTAAGACACAAGTGCTGAGGGCCAGTTCTTGGAATGAATCCGCAAGGGACTAAATTACAATGAAACAATAAATTCCAGTTAGGCAGAATCATCTACCACTGCAGATATGAAGGCTTACCACCCCCCTATTTCTACAATCTGAGACATAAGAGCAAGCTTTGTTTATAATTCAATATTTCTTGCAGTCATTGCAACACCTAGCTGCTCTGTAAGTTGCTGGAACGGGTGCTCGGTACTTATCCTTGGAATTTATTGTTTCATTGTATATATATATATATATATATATATATATATATATATATATATATATATATATATATATATATATATATACAGAGAGAGAGAGAGAGGTCACATCAAAAATAGCACTACGGTGCTTACTCGTATGCACGCACAAAAACTGAGAGAGAGAGAGAGAGAGAGAGAGAGAGAGAGAGAGAGAGAGAGAGAGAGAGAGAGAGAGAGAGAGAGAGAGAGAGAGAGAGGGAGGGGCGAAGGGTGTTGGGAGCGAGTGTCAGTAATGTATTAATGACTGTGGCATTGGAAGGAAAAAACGCACGATGTTCGTATCTGTTCCATCGAATATCTGTGATATCTTTTATGAAATGATGATACACTTTTTGTTGTTGACGTCTTCGGGGGTTTCATTCCACCAGTATGGACCTGAGTATGTGTAAGATGTCACGAAAAGATCAGTTCTTGGGCTGGTAATATACATCATACTGTTATTTCGAACATCCTGCACTGTTTGTTTCTCATGGAGATGATACGGTGCAAGGTTATTCATGATTTCAATCATAGAGACACCTTCGTCAAAGAGACATTTGTGATTAAAAGGAAGAACGTTAAGTTGCCTCATAATGCTTCCAGAAAAACAGATTCCAGAAGTATGACTTTGAGAAAATTACTCTTATATACTTTTGAAATATTTCAATGTTTTAACTGACTGAATCCCAAGCTAAGGCATGATCGTCATCTCTGTGAATGTAAACGTGAAAAGAATAATGTTCGAGTGAATTGAATTAAAAAAGATGGTTTGTGCTATTCAGTTGATTTTTTTTCTTCGTTGTTATTCTTTTTTTTTGAAATGAACTTGAAACTTGACTTAACCAAGATGAATTACTGTCGATGTTAAGACTGAAATACTCACGAGAGCCATTTTCATGTAAGCCTTTACTGTAGTCTTTTAATTCCTTTCAATTAACCTCTCAAGTTTTGTCGATTTTGTCTTGTTGTTACGATGTTATGAAGTTTTGTCTATTTTACAAGTTTATCGATGTCATTCAACGGTCAATGCATACTAAATCTGCACATTTACCTTTATTATGCAGAGTAGTGTCATAAAAAATGTTTATAAGATGACGAAATATGACGAGGAAGATCGTTTATGTCACTTCTTAATGACATTGGCCTTGAGACTAAACCCTGGGGAACACCAACACCGACTTACCTTAAAGTGGATGACACAAAAAACTTGGAGAGAAAAAAACCCAACTATTTGCCGCCCATTTCATAGAAAAGATGAAAGAAAATTGACAGATTCTGGTGATAAATCATAGCATACAAAGTAGGATTTCTTACAGAAGATCGTGTCAACAGCATCTAAGGCTTATGCGAAATCTACAGATATTGCGTATGTGAGAAGATCGTTATTGTTGTTTAAATGCTTTTGTTTTATTACACTGGCGTGCAGTGTGTTACAGTGACAATTTTTCCTGAAACAGTTTTGATTTCAAATTGAAAGAACTTATGTGTAACGAAGTATGCCGGGAGATTTTAAATGATATTGGACCATAGACTGAGCCCTGGAGAGCATCGAGATCGAGAGAGAGAGAGAGAGAGAGAGAGAGAGAGAGAGAGAGAGAGAGAGAGAGAGAGAGAGAGCCCTCCCCCCCCGCATTTCCTCCTCTTTCTTTCCTCTTCTCGCTCTCTCTCACGCACACACACACACACACACACACACACACACACACACACATGCACATGCACGCACGCACGCACACACACACACACACACACACACACACACACACACACACACACACACACACACACACACACACACACACACACACACACACACAGATATTCTGGATTCAGTATATGTCACGCTTCCTTTCTTCCTTACACGTGTACGTGAATTTCCAAAGAGCTGATTTTGACACTGACTGCACTGAACTAAAACCAAAGACAGCAATACAAACATTCTAGGCTGCCATCTTCAGTCTTACATTGAAGCTGTGAATTCAATTCATTTGAAAGCTTGCATAGGCGGGTCAATAATAAAAGCCGGTAATGTAATCTCTGAGTAAACCAATCATTCTTTACTGCCTAACCTTTCTTTCCACCATTCTGACAGCTTTATATAACCTTGTTAGCTTTCCACCAAGCATATTTAGTTTTCTTTTTTTCTGCATTCACTCAAAACCAGTGTTTCTTACTTTGCAATCTTTTAAAATACAGTCTGTCAGTCAGTTAGTCAGTCATTTCCCTGACCGCTAGGGTCGTTGGGGAGGGGGGGGGGGGGGGGGGGGGGGGGGGGGGGGGGGGGGGGGGTGATGAGGCAGCCGCCGTTTCTCTCCAGGCTCTTCTGTTGGTGGCTGTCGTCAGGAGATCTGGCACGGTCACTTTGGTCCAGTCCTTTATATATTTTCGGATCAGCTCTTTCTCTGCCGTCCTCGTCTGCGCCCCCCTTCAACGGTACCTTGGGGGATGGTTTTGGAGAGGGGTTGTGACGAAATGACGTGGCCAAAACCATGCCATGCCATCCCCGTCGTTTGACGGTTGCCAGAAGTAGTTCGTGGGGTCCAACTAGGTTAGTGACCAGGTTCCGCACATTGGTCTTGTGTTCTTTGTAGTAGTTTCCTCAGACACCTGGTCTCAAACGCCTGGATTCTTCTTTCTGTTTTCGGCCATCAGTGTCCATGTAAATACATACAAGAGCTAAAAGGACAATTGCAATAGTTATTTCAGCCACATACTAATTTTGATAGGCGCAACTCAGGATCTGTTCATGTCAAGATCCATGTTTAAAATGTCCTTCCATTGAATCGTTTGCTGGGAAACGATTCACAGGCTACCTCTCAATAACTGATAATAATCGACCGAATTTTAAAACCAAAATCCCGATGTGATCTACACACACACACACACACACACACACACACACACACACACACACACACACACACACACACACACACACACACGCACGCACACACACGTACGCACTACGCACGCACGCACGCACGCACGTACGCACTACGCACACACGCACACACACACACACACACACGTACACACACACACACACACACACACACACACACACACACACACACACACACACACACACACACACACACGCACACACACACACACACACACACACACACACACACACACACACACAGTATTATGCACGCACACACACACGCACACACACAAACGCACTCAAATGCACACACACACACACACACACACACGCGCCGCACACGCCCGCACACACACACACATGTACACACGCACACACAGAATCCTTTTTTTTCCCGTCTAATAACACTTATAGTGAATAGACGTAAAAACTAAGAACTAACACAAGTATTTCTCTTGTATTCAGATGTGATGTTGAGGCGTTTACAGAGACAAGCTTCCCGAAAATACGGTTTGTGTCTGCTGACAGCATGTAACGTTCTTTCATGTGCTATCGAAAAAAACACCCCACAACATATTCCAAATCGGTCGATACATATTGTAGAAAAATATCGCTGCCTTACCATAATTATGTATGATTTGGGGAGGAGGGGGGGGGGGGGGGGGGGGGGGTTGTCTATTACACGTTATTCTCTATATACGTTTATCACTTATAGGAGAATCGGACATTGATTCTCTGTTCAATGAGTGTTTGTGTTTGGTTCTCTAAGGGCAGATTGTAACTTTCTTTCAGACCATGTGTAGTTGGAAATCCACACCATCGATATGCTCACACAAAAGAAGGAAAGACTCTCTCTCTCTCTCTCCCCCCCTCCCCTCTCTCTCTCTCTCTCTCTCTGTCTGTCTGCATGTCTGTCTCTCTCTGTCTCTCTCTCGTTGTTTTTCTCTCTCTGTCTGTGTCTCTGTCTCTCTGTCTCTCTCTTATCTCCTCGCCCCCTCCCCCCTCCCCCCCCCACTATCATTTTTTTGCTATTTCCACCCCTGCATCCCTCCTTCTCCAGCCCGTTCCCTACCCACCCACCCACTCCTCCTCCTCCCCCACTCCCCCATCTCTTTTATTTCATCACTGTGTGTCCGTGCAAGTGTCTGCGTGCGTGTGTTTGTATGTGCGTTGTATTTGCACGCGCGCGTCTGTAATCCTGGCCGCCGGCACCGCTGATGCCGCGCGGGGCTGTCTTTGATGCCAGCCTTTGATGTTGATTTACTGATCAGTCTCTCTTGTCTGCCCGTGACTCTCGCTCTCTCTTCATCAACCCTGATCCTCTGATTGATGATAACGGCGCTAACGAAGCTGCTCCATGATCGTTATGAGAACTATGGCAGTAATGGATTAAATACGGTTATTCAGTGAAAAAAAAAAAAAAAAAAAAAAAGTGACGGTATCTGTGGGGTTGTGCTTACGTTCATCATGAAACATTTTGGGTTCGAAGACGGGGGAGGAAGGGGGTGGGGGGGGCGGGGTAAGGGAATAAAACAGAGAGAGAGAGAGAGAGAGAGAGAGAGAGAGAGAGAGAGAGAGAGAGAGAGAGAGAGAGAAAACAGACAGAGAGAGACAGACAGACAGACAGACAGACAGACAGGCAGGCAGGTAGGCAGGCAGGCACACGGACAGACGGATAGACAGACAGACAGACAGACAGACAGACAGAAGCCAAAGCACAGACAGACCGACAGGCAGGCAGACAGACAGACAGACAGACAGACAAGAGACACAGACACAGATACAGAGACTGACAGACAGACAGAGAGAGAAGTATGTCATTCCGGAAATTCAATCAGGGGACACCTGGGTAAGATCACGAAGGCAAGTGCTAACGTCACAGTGATGAAATAACCCAGAGGCGACGACGACGACGATGATGATGACTCCACGATGATGATGCTGGTGGCAACACGTAACGTGGACAACGCTTTTACCAGTAGCGGACATCACACGCAGGTCCAGCCAAGTCGTTTTTTTTTTTTTTGTCGCCCGGCCGACTGCGATGGGAGAGGAAGGGGTGGGAGAAGGGAGGGGGAGGGAGGGAGGGAGAGAGAGAGAGAGAGAGAGGGGGGGGGGGTACATCAGAGGGGCATCTTGTCAAAGTCTATTCCTCAGAAACTTGTGATAGTGAAATAACCGTTCAAGATGATGCGGTTACTATGAATGATCACATGGATAAAGCCACCCTGGGCACTAAGTAGGCTTTTTGTTGCTTACTGGGTTTTATATTCGCTAAACAATTGTGAATTTTCTTTCTTCGTCATTTGGTTAGCTTGAACACTTTATCTTCCGTCCTTCTTTCTTTTGTGTGTAAGTTTTTTTTTCTTTCTTCCTTTCTCTGTGTGTCTCTCTGTCTGTCTATCTGTCTTTCTTTCTTTCTCTTGTTGTTGTTGTTGTTGTTGTTGTTGTTGTAACAAACAGAATGAATGTATCAGTACACACCAAACAGCACATGAACACACCCAGACGTTCTGTATCAAACAATAACGTACTTAAGTTCACATAAGAACCTCCATCGGTAATACAACATACAGAGTCCATCCGTAACACAACATACAGAGTCCATCGGTAATACAACATACAGAGTTCATCAGTAATACAAACATACAGAGTCCATCGGTGATACAACATACAGAGTACATCAGTAATACAACATACAGAGACCATCGGTGATGTAACATACAGAGTCCATCGGTTATATAACATACAGAGTCCTCGGTGATACAACATACAGAGTCCATCGGTGATACAACATACAGAGTCCATCGGTGATACAACATACAGAGTCCATCGGTGATACAACATACAGAGTCCATCGGTGATACAACATACAGAGTCCATCGGCAATACAATATACACAGTCCATCGGTAATGCAACATACGCAGTCCATCAGTAATGCAACATACAGATGTGCAGGTGAATGAGCGATGATATAGAACAATAAAAAAAACCAAAAGCGGGGCAAAAAAATCGGAAGATGAAGGATCCCGAAACATAAAAAAGAAAAAAGAACATGGAAGATTGTGAAAAAATATGAAAAAAAAATGGACCACCGCCACCAACAACAACAACAGCAGCCGCAACAACAACAACAACAAAACGACAATGCACGGTAACCTGGTAATGCAGCTTTTACTAAAGACCTTCGATGGCGCTGATAATAAAGTAATGTTACCGTTAATAATGCTAATGATTTATCAATGGGAACATAGATTAGTACGTCTGAGATAAAGTGGTGAAACTGGTCCCCTCCTCTCTCCTCCCCCCCCCCCCCCCCCATCCGACTCCGTCCATATGCAAATTCATTTGAAAAGTAGAGTATTATGTTTTTTTTTTTTTTTTTTTTTTTTCAGGGGGGGGGGGGGGGGGGTGGGAGGGGGGTTACCAGTGCAGAGAAGAAAATGCCAGTGAGTTATTGTGTCTGCTGTGCGAATTGCGCTGACTGTATACAACACCACCAGATATTTTATTCAAGGTATCGCTTCTGCCTGCTACCGCCCCCCCCCCCCCCTCCCCTCCTCCCCTCCCCTGTTCCTTCACTTCCAGACCATCCATTCTCCAAACACCTCTCTCCTGACAGCTCCACGTCTACTTCGCTGAACCCACTCCCATCATCCTGGCTCTGAACAGGGTTTTGCAGTCTCAGATTGAAACACACACACACACACACACACACACACACACACGCACACACGCACGCACGCACGCACGCACGCACGCACGCACGCACGCACGCACATGCACACGCACACACTGCTCTGCTTTCGATGCCAAAGCCAGCCGTCACAGAAACCATCAAGATTATTTCATGAACTGTGGAACTGTGTATAACCAGTCTAAAACAAATAATAATGGCTAATATGTAGCTCCCTCTCCAATCTTCAGGTCATGTTGACCATTCGAGGCAATGATGTTTTGTGAACAACTAGACCAAGTGATAAAAAAGAAAAATCCGCTTCCAAACACCATCAAAACTGACCTTTTCATAACGGAGTGACTGAGGGCGGAAAATGAAGCAAAATTTAGAAAGACAAGGGGTTTACCGCCAAGGACACAGACAAACAAAATACAGGACAAAACACAATGCATTTCGACCTCTTGGGTCTTCTTCAAGCAAAAAAAACAAATAACATTTAGGACAGTGAAAACGAAAAACGAGGAACCACTTATCTTCGCAAAATCAAACATTTATATTCATTTGCTTTGTTATTTGTTTTTGCCTGAAGAAGACCCAAGAGGTGGAAATGCTTTGTGTTTTGACCTGTACTTTGTTTGTCTGTGATCTTGGCGGTAACTACCCCCTTCTCTTTCTAAATTTTGACCTTTTCTTACTGTGACCGCTGAAGAAAGTTAAGGGGGAGGGGGGGGGGGGGATTCTTGCAGTTTTTTTCTCTTTTTTTTTTTTTACGTGAAAACTATGAAGAGTAAACAATGTTGTGCCGGTTTCACACTAGCCACACCTTCCCAGCCCATTCTTAATGGCGATGATGATGATAACATCGGCAGCAGCAGCGGCAGCAACAACAATCAACACTACTACTACTACTACTACTACTACTACTACTACTACTACTACTACTACTACTACCAAAAAGAGGGTATTGTGTTGCACTCTATCCTGGAAAGTGCTTTAGGTGCTTTGTCAAAAAAGGGTATAGAAACATTACACATAATGTAACACACTGCATCAATATTGTATATATACACACACACCAAACAGTACCTAACTGACTGACTGTACATGTACACACACACACACACACACACAGGCACACACACACACACACACACACACACACACACACACACACATGCAGGCACACACACACACACACACACACACACACACACACACACACACACACACACACACACACACACACACACACGCACACACACACATTACAATGCAGCCATTAAAAAAAAAAGTCTGCGAACTCATTTCGCTACATTCGCACATGCCTACAAGATATCACACATTCATTCATTTGATCTGACTGATACATCAATGGTACAATGTCTTGTTCTAAACTGGCGTCCTAGTCCCCGGGTTGATGTGGCTTGCCAGGAGACGTTACATGGGGCAGGGAACATAACCAGCAAAGAACAAACAAGAAATGTAAAATGTGCCTGAATGAAAACATGAAAAATGGTAAACTGCGCTTCAGTGAAAACTGGCCTACGTCTGGAGGTCGTAGACTGTATTTTGCCTGTTTCTGATGTTAAGTTATTTTGGGATCAGTTTAATCTTTTCAACCTTTCAATATTTAGATTAGCTAGTTATTTGCTATGTAGTCCTATTGCAAGTTTCTTGTAACTCTCTCTCTCTCTCTCTCTTCTCTCTCTCTCTCTCTCTCTCTCTCTCTCTTCCCTTTCTCTTTCTCCCACTGTCTCTCTGTCTCTGTCTCTTCTTTCTTCTTCTTCTTCTTTTTTTTTTTTTCGTTTTAAAGATTGTTTTGATGATGTTAAAAATTAACACATTTTTGCTGTTTTTTATGCTAGAGTCTGTGAACATCGACACGATGAAAAGACTTTGAATAAAACATCCACCCACTCACCAAACAAGAATGGTAACTCTTGTTCCGATGGGCGTGTAACTGACTGTCTCAACATGGCAACAGAAGACACACTGTTTGATTTTGTTTGCGATTTTAATACTGACCATTCAATTCCTACACGAAATCATTTATCTTGTGTGCACAGATTAGTACACCTAACAATATTTTGCCTATGAATAATAAACCAACTACACCTTGACGGAATTCGCAGAAACTAAAGAATTGTGCACAAACGACTGTACCAGAAATATTGGTTGCGAACTAAATTTTCAATACTTGCCTTTTCCTTGCCGTGAATAGTGTACTGTGACTGAAAGCAATGTTCATTTAACGTCACATTAACTTCAACAGTTTGGTAACATTGTGTTTGTATGTCGATGTGATTTTCATGACATTGTGTTCGTCTGTTGATATGATTTTGAAAACATTGTGTCCGCTATGTTGATGTGATTTTGAAAACATTGTGTTCGTTATGTTGATGTGATTTTGAGAACGCTGTGTTTGTTATATGGATGAGACTTTGATAACATTGTGTTCGTATGTTGATGTGGTTTTTGATGACCTTGCGCTCGTCTGTTGATATGATTTTGAAAACACTGTGTTCATTATGTTGATGTGATTTTTTTTTTCTTCTTCGAAACAGTAATTATCACTCCTCATATTCCTTCACAGTTACTCGTTTTCTTTTCTTTTGTTGTTGTTGTTGTTGTTATCTGATGTGGCGATAAAACATAATCATCATGATAACAGCAGTTATGAATTATGAAAACAGCTAGCCACGAATCACGACCATACACGCTGGATAATGCACAAGAATTATGTGACTGATATGTGGCAATAGAAGCAGTGAAGAAAAGGCACAGGAACAACTGCCAGTTTTAACTATTTTCACTAAACAACTGCCAGTTTTAACTATTTTCACTAAAACAACTGCCTGCCAGTTTTAAACGCTTTGCTCTAAATAATTGCCAGTTTTAAGCATTTTTCTTTTACTATATAACTGCCAGTTTTAACTATTTTCACTGAATTACTGCCAGTTTTAACTATTTTTACTAACTAACTGCCAGTTTTACTACATTCACTAAATAACTGTCAGTCTTAATTATTTTCACAGCTCAAGGCTTCGTAAGCTCAGTAGATGGTTTTCTCTCTTTTGACTCCTCAACATTGCCATAACAGCATTTTAACCAATGAAAAACTGTCCTTAGAAACACACTAGGGAGAGTGCAGACCCTAACCGAGGTCGAATACAAATGTTTGCTTACAAACATACACAAAGACACGTGGATTATGATCAATGCTACCATTTGGAAATGAAGTGAACAATACTTTAGCACAGTATAGTATAGTATAGTATAGTATAGTATAGTATAGTATAGTATAGTATAGTATAGTATAGTATAGTATAGTATAGTAGTAGTATAGTATAGTATAGTAGAGTAGAGTAGAGTAGAGTAGAGTAGAGTCGGCTCCAAATACAGGTAGGCCTTTAGGCCTGTCGCCGATTCTGTTCAGGTCTCAGTTCTCTCCTTCTTATAATCTTCTGCTGGTCTTTTGACCAGTAAAAAAAAACTGTCTACAACTGGCTACGCCATATCTGTAAAAAAAAAGTTGGTTTACTTCTCTTGTGAAGTGAGTTGAAAAATGTACAATAATCATAAACAAATAAATAAAACAAACAAACAAAGGAAAGAAAAAACGAAACGGTCTGACAAAAAATGCAATGGCGGGTTCATCTCAGAATCACTTTCTATATTGTTTTTACAAAGTTTGGTTTAAATAGGTGCAGCAATCTGTACGAGCTCCTGCTAACAAACAAACAAACAAACATGCAAGCAAATCGAAATGACTGAAAGCGTAACCTCCTTCGTGGAAGTGTTTATAGTTTTCATGTACACACTACTGTTTTCATGTCATCATTAATGCTTTATGACAGAGTTCATATCGGTTTTGACACGTGAAAAGCGAATATCGTTTTTTTTTTCCCCTTCTAAATGGCAATTACTATTTTCGTCGTAAAAATAGCAATTATGATCTTTTGAAGAGGAGAATGACTACTTCCGGGTACTAGAAAATCAGTCAGCTTTCCTCCTCTATGGTCCCACGTGCAGGAAGTACTTCAATGTTTGCATTTGAATGGAAATCGCCGCTTTCTGCAAATCAAAGAGTGCTACAACATTATCCTAACAGTTTCCTCCACTAAAAACCTCAATGCACTCTAAACTTTGAAAATAGTTCACAACTATCAACATCAAATGAGAAGAAGAAGAAGAAGAAGAAGAGAAGAAGAAGACGACAACGATGACGACGACGACGACGACGACGACGACGACGAAGAAGACGACGAAGAAGGAAGAAGAAGAAGAAGAAGAAGAAGAAGAAGAAGTTGTTTCAGTTTCAGTTTCATCAACGAGGCGTCACTGCGTGCGGACTAGTCTGTATACGCTATACCACATTCGCGAAGTTTTGAGACCACACTATGTAAGATTTTAAGCTGATGGAGAAGAAGAAGAAGAAGAAGAAGAACAACAACAACAACAACACAACAACAAAACAAGAAAAAGAAACAAGAACAAGAACAAGAAGATATAACTAATTAAAGCACGCAGTCTCTTCTCAAAGATCAGTAATGAAATGAATAGAGTACAGATGAGAGAAAGAAAGGCTCCTTTCTTTCAAGACTCAAGACTTGATTGAAAAAAAAAAAACCAAAACCTGTAGAAGTCTTTCAAAAGAAGTTTCACGATCTCAGTTCGCGACTTTTTGTCATGTTTTCTTGGACAGTTAATATGGTCGGTTACCTACTTCTTTTGTTCGTAGTGTAGGTATACCTTTTTTTTTTGTTGTTGCCATGACCTATTTTGACATTTTATGAGAAGGAAAAAAAAATTGAAGCACCCCAAAAGTGGTAGTACACGAGCTGGCTCACATGATGTGGAACATGGCGCCACAAATTTGCATTTTTTGAGTGAACGTGTAACTCAGTGTGTGTGTATGTGTGTGTGTGTGTGTGGTGTGTGTTTGTGTGGGTGTGTGTGTGTGCGTGCGTGCGTGCGTGCGTGCGTGCGTGCGTGCGTGCGTGCGTGCGTGTGTGTGTGGTGTGTGTGTGGTGTGTGGGTGTGTATGTGTGTGCGTGTGCGTGTGTGTGTGTGTGTGTGCGCGCGCTCTCTCTCTCTCTCTCACTCTCTGTCTGTCTGTCTCTTTTTCTCTCCCTCTCTCTGCCCCTCTCTCTACCTCCCTCCTCCCCCCCTCTTTTCTCTCTCTGTCTTGCCCCTTTCCTCCTCCTCCATTTCTCTCTCTCACAAACTCCGCACTCTCATGTAGAAAATCTAATAAAAATGACGTAAAATCTCTCTCTGACGTAAATCTCTCTCTCTCTCTCTCTCTCTCTCTCTCTCTCTCTCTCTCTCTTCTCTCTCTCTCTCTCAAACATACAAATACGCACACAACACGCACGCACATATACACATACACGCGCGCGCGCACCACACACACACACACACACACATGAACACACATATAGATAGATAGATAGAATGATAGCTAGCTAGCTAGATAGACAGACATTATAGATGGATAGATGGATAGACAGAAAGACAGGTTAGATTTCACACACACACACACACACACACACACACACACACACACCCACACACACACACACAACACACACACACACACACACACCACACACACACCACACACACGCACGCACACACTTGTACGCACATACACGCACGCACGCACACACGCACGCACATACGCACACGCACGCACGCACGCACGCAAATATCCGCACGGTATGCAAAGCACGCACACGCACGCACGCAAGAAGCACAGATCAGACCAGCAGACAGAGAGAGAGATGAGAGAGAGTGGATCGAGACTGGGAGACTAAGAGAGAGAGAGGGGGAGGGGAGAGGAGGGAAAGGGGAGAAGGACGGGGGGAGGATATGCACAGAGAGCTAGAGAGTGGGGGCACAAGGGTGTGAGAGAGTGGGAGGGAAAGCCGAAGAAATCGCGAGCGCTAGGATGAGAGAGAGTAGAGAGGAGAGAGAGGGAAGGCAAGAGAGAGGAGGAGAGAGAGGAGATTCGAAGACGACCGAGCAGGAGGTTTGTTTTTAGGAGAGAGGGAGAGAGGAGAGAGAGAGGAGAGGAGAACGGAAGATTTGAGTAGAGAGGACGAGCTAGGGAGAGGAGCTACATTCAGAGCGCCCCCGAGGCAAGAGAGGAAGAGAGAGGGAGAGAGGGAGGAGGAGAGGTGAGAGGGGAGAGGATTGAGGCCCATCCGAGAGGGAGGAGGGGACACCTTGGAGTGAGAGGGACGGAGGAGGAGACGGATGAGGACGGGAACGAGACGAGAGAGAGAGGAAGAGAAGAGAAATCGCGAGGAGAGAGAGGGTAGAGAGAGGGAGAGAGAGATAGAGAGGGAGAGGAGGAGAGAGAGAGGAGAGAGGATGAGAGGAGAGAGAGAGGAGGAGAGGAGAGAGAGGAGAGAGAGAGAGAGGATTGAGAGGAGAGCAGAGCGAAAGGGAGATTTTTTTACGTGACCAGATATTTTAAGTTGTTTTGTTTTCTGTTGTTTTGTCTTTTCTGTTTTTTTTTTTTTTTCCACTTTACTTGTTCTTCATGTCAGATGGCAAGTCGATTGGGAAGAAGAAAAACAAGGGTACAGATGTGAGGGAGGAAGGGGAGGGGGGGAAGGAAAGTGTATGGAACCAAGAGTGGGTGTTGTCATCC
>JADBJO010001804.1:165000-177500 GCA_016801955.1 Conus betulinus | reverse complement strand
TCGTCACAAGGCAGCCCATCACAGGAGACACTGTTCTGCTGCAGATTCACTTCGGCGACGTTCGGTACTGCTGCTGTTCTGATCCAACATACCCAGATTCACTTCGGCGACGTTCAGTACTGCTGTTCTGATCCAATATACCCAGAACACCACCTGCTAAGCCTCCTACTGATGACAAAACAGCTTAGTCTCGGGGCCGGCATGAATGAGCTATACATCAGGAGGGAATCATCACGTCCCATGAATTGGCCTAAAACCGGTGATCCCGGCTGAATCGAAATAAAACCATGAGAGAGCAAGGCATGAAGGACCCTAGAATTTCAGATTTATCGCCGATGGATTAGGATGAGGATGATGAAGATGATGCTATGGATATCCATTCTGGGCTGAGACTGCATGACAGGGCTGTACTCTACGCTTACTGTCATAACATATCCCGGCGTCACCCAGGAACGAGATGTACAGACGTCTTCAGCGTTTTTAAGGACGTCTGTACAACACGGTCACAAGCACACCCTTTAAATGAATGGAATTCGACTGTGAAGTTCCCGAAATCTCAAATGAGCATCTAACAATCTCAGCTGTGGGTAGGAGCCGGTCAGGGTGGGGAGAAGGGCAGAAAACATCCCACAAACAAACGGCTCTGATGGGAATCGAAGCCGCAATTTTCCAGCCAGAAATCCTAGACGCCAACCGCCTCGCCACGGCGGCCGGCTACTTGGATGGTGGTAATTCCCCCCCCCCCCCACCCCCCCTGTTCTTAGTTGTCTAAACAGCAGCGTATGAGGTGTAAAATCAATTTCCTGCCTCCTGTGCCCGTTCCCTTAGATCCTAAAATTTCCACATATTCACAAAGACAAGGCTTCAATTCGTAGCTTCGTTCAGCAACACCCAGAACAAGCCAAGCAGCAGACATGACCCTACCCATATGTGTTAAGCGTGGAGCGGAGGACGTAAATGTGAGAGCTTTCCATTTGCTTTGTGTGTCTACAATACAATACCCAGTAGCATCTAAAAACAATTGATGTATACAACATTAAGTGTAAGCTGTTGCGTTCGTATCGGAGTTTAGCCCAGTCTGTCTTCTTCCAGCCACACATTTAGGGTCTCAGAACCCCAAAAACAGACCCTTGTGAGGGAGAGAGAAAAAGAGCAAAGCAAGTGTTCGACTCTTTGACATGAATGAGAATTTCAGTGCCGCCAGTCTGTCTGTTTCCATCCAGTGCCTGTCTGCGGGATTCTGTCAGTCTCCTGTCTGCTTGCTGTGGGGCTAATAAGTCCAGCAAAAGACAGGAGTAGGTGGGAGGGGGCAGGGTGGCAGAATGTGAATGGCTCCAGAGGGAGCCAGATTTCTTTTTGTACCCCCCTCCCCCCTCCCTCCCTGCCTCCCCAACAAGGGAGATGCGGGGTGAAATTTCACCGGAGCAAACGATAGATGTTTTGCCCAGGGAGGACTCATCAGGCTTGCTATTTCTGGTTACCAGCGAAAGGGTAAAAACTCCCGACACATGCCAGTCTCTGTATATTCCCATCCCTCTCTGATCCCTTCCCCCCCCCTCCCCCTCCCTCCCCTTCCAACCCACCCATTATGTCTGTCTGTCTGTGTCTCTGTCTCTCCTTCTCTGTGCTCACCCTCTGTGTCCCTCCCCCCCCTCTCTCTCTACCCTGTCTCATCAAAACTCATACACACAAGCACGTACCTCTCTCTCTCTCTCTCTCTCTCTCTCTCTCTCTCTCTTGTCGAAAGACATGCACACAAGCACGTACCTCAGTTCATGGAGAAAAATAAATTCTTTCACCCTTTCCAATCTGAATTCCGATCTGATCACTCATGCCACACAGCATTATCACGAATGTGTGACTCATGGCTTGTTGATGTGAACCAATCACAAATGATGGGAGTTGCTTTTGTTGAATTCAAAAAGGCCTTTGACATTGTTTATCATTCCATTTCCGTTAAAGAAACTGTTTATCTAGTTGAATAATTCGTTGATAGTCTCATCATTTCAGTCACACCTAAATGACAGGGCTCAATATGCATTTCCAGCTGGCAAAACGTCCTCTACAGACTTAGTCCAACATGGCATCATACAAGATATCGTACTATGCCCCCACATGTTTCATGCTTTTGTCATTGGTATTCTATAATTCATATACGACAATAAAATTACAACAGATGTATTAACTAACGATTCATTTCTCGAAATCAGTGGAAGCAGTCTACAGACAGCAAAAACATCACCTGCGCCAGCACAACGATTGGAATATTGACTGTTTGCATTCCAAGCGCATCGTTTCACGTCCAAGATTTGGCATTTTCTCTCTCGGTTGAACTGTCCAGTTGACTGATGAGGCGAAATCGCTATGGGCGCGCTCATCAGCGGCAACTGTCCAATGGAAACGGAGGGGTCACTCTCGCTCAACTCGAGGTCTAATACGTTACTTCCCTCGCAAATTTCTGAACATCGCCTGCTGTCTCGGATGTATTAGACGCAAACCAGGTATCAAAGCATCAAAGGACTACCGTTTGCTGTCGACGCGCGCTGTCTCCGTTTTATGTGACCTTGAAGACGTGTTTTTCCAGTTCTCACTTTTACAGCGAACCTTAGCACGCTGGGAGAGTGTTTAATTATGTCAAAACTGTGACTTTTGCTAAAATATGATTTTAAATTGGATTTATTCATGGGCACGTAACATTCAGATGTACACTTTACTTAACCTAAAAAAAGGTCACAAAATATATTACTTCTCCAAATCTATGTAAGTATCTATTTTTGTTGTGCTATAAAACTATGATCCAATTCAGCGTAAAATTTTATTCATGTGGTTGTTTATTTAAAAAAAAGAAAAAATAGAAGCCATGAATCATCTCCCCTGAACAGCCTGTTTCCCTCTCTGTGTTTAGTTTCAAAGTAACCTGCCAAGAATGTGATGTGTTTGAGATGCTCTGTGCCTTGTCAGATACCGCCCCTTGGGTCTCATTCAACATACCGATTATTTCTTTTTCTTATGATCAATCTCTAATTCTGACAACAAAACCAAATGGTACATGCAACGCCGCGCAGTCATGAATCTGTGGCCAAGCTGTGATGTACCCGAACGGTAAAATCGCCTCCCAGAATTCACTGCAGCTTCAGTTTTATTGAAAACAAGTCGGACTTCATTGACGAAACATAAGCTGTTTTGTATTCAAAGGGCCGCAACTTTCCGACAGTACGGGGCAATAGGAAGTGTACAGTTTCTTGCTTGTGTTTCTTTTATATCCCTGTGGTACTGTTGTCTTGGATCGCATCTAATGGGTCCATTTCCATACCGCTTTGTGGTTCCTTGCTTTGCGTTGTGTAATCTTGCACTGGAATGCATTGTAATAATTTCCTATCACAACAGTTTTGTTTTTCCCACGTGAACTAAGGTCTGATCTTCTTCGTAGAGAGGAAGGCCTTTCACCCAAACGGCAGCGGTACCAGTCGTTCTTGACATTGTTATGTCTGCTTGTGCATTGCTTCACAACTTGTTTATCCATCAGAGGGGGGTTGTTTGACAGGCTCTGGTCAGGAAATCACCGTTTGTTTTTGCTCTGGAATGTTTTGCCTGGGCTAAATGCAGGCAGCACCACTGAGCATTGATGTCATGTCTCCTCTGGAAGACTTGGGTTATGAGTGAGTGACTGGGTGACTCTCCGTCTGACTGTCTGTCTCTTACTGTATGTCTGTGTGCGTGCCTGTCTGTCTCTGACTCTCTGTGTGTCTGTCTGTCTATCTCTCACTTCCTCCGGCCCCCATCTCTTTCTCTCTTTCTGTGTCTCTGTCTCTCTCTCTTCCATCTCGCCCCCTCTCCCCGTGTGTGTGTGTGTGTGTGTGTGTGTGTGTGTGTGTGTGTGTGTGTGTGTGTGTGTGTGTGTGTGTGTGTGTGTGTGTGTGTGTACCTCCCCTTTTCTCTCTCCTTCTTCTCTCTCTCTCTCTCTGTCTCTGCCTCCTGCTCCTCTGTCTCTGTCTCTGTCTCTGTCTCTCTGTCTCTCTCTCTCTCCCATCACGCCCCCCCCCCCCGTGTGTGTGTGTGTGTGTGTGTGTGTGTGTGTGTGTGTGTGTCCTCTTCTCTCCTCTCCTTCTCTCTCTCCTCTCTCTCTCTCTCTCTCTGTCTGTCTGTCTGCCTGTCTCTCTCTCTCTCTCTCTCTCTCTCTCTCTCTCTGTCTGTCTCTCCTTCTCTCTCTCTCTCAGTCTCTCTCTCTCTTGAATTTCGTCAGAGATTAATAGATTGTAGATGGCAAAGCCGGTACTCTCATGTTCAGGAAAGTGACAGGTTTAATATCTATCGTATGTTAACGCAGAGCATAATGTGCCCGTGTATTTTTCTATGAACCTCGACAAATATCTGATATACCTCTTAACAAAATTTAGATTCGGTATCACAGAAATAAATAAACATTTCAATTGCTATAGACAACGGGGTGATGATAATCTCCTTTGCCCATTATGCCACGAGGCACTTGATAATGAAGTTCATTTTATTTTCTCTTGCCAGGAACTAAGTAATGTTCGACAAGAGTTTATTCCGCAAAAATACCATAGACAGCCATGCTTATTTAAGCTAATTATGTTAATGACATCAAGGAATGAAACACTTGTAAAGCAGTTCGCATTATATTTGAGCAAAGCATTTAAGATTCGGAGGTTTGTCGCAGCATAGGTTAATTTTTCATCAGTGTATTCCTGATTGTTATTTCTGTGTAGTAGCATTTGCAAATAGCAAACTATGTGCAGTGAAATTAATTAATGCTTCGTAGGTTTAAACCTTAAAAAGATTGTTTTGTGGTTATGCTTTATTTTGTTTGCTTCTTTGCTTTGGTTACAGAATATTGATGAATCTTTGTACCCCCTTCTGAGGGGCTATGGCCTAACAGAATAAAGATCTGAATCTCAATCTGAATCTCTCTCTCTGTCTCTGTCTCTCTCTCTCTCTCTCTCTCTCGCTCGCTCGCTCGCTCACTCTCCTCACACTTTGTGCTACGTGCATGCGCGTGTGCGTGTCATTATTCACCCTTTGGATTGAATCTCTTATTCACCCATTGTGTTTAAATGTCATTACTCAACCTTTGGTCTTGAATGTGTAATTCATCAATTGTCTTTGAACGTCATTAGTTTACCCTTTGGTCTAGCATGTTTGATCACCTATTGTCTTTTAGTGACGTTATATACTTGGTCAGGAATGCCATTATTCACCCATTGTCTTTGAATGTTTAATCCACCATTGTCTTTGAATGTAATTGTTCACCCATTGTCCTTGAATGTCATTATTTACCCTTTGGCCTTAATTGTTCAATCCTCCATTGTCTGTGAATGTCATTATTCACCCTTTGGTCAGGAATGTCATTATTCACCTTTTGTCTTTGAATGTCATTATTCACCCATTGTCTTTGAATGTCATTGTTCACCCTTTGGTCAGGAATGTCATTATTCACCTATTGTCTTGAATGTCATTATTCACCCTTTGGTCAGGAATGACGGTATGCATCCATTGTCTTTGAATGTCATTATTCGCCCTTTGGTCAGGAATGTCATTATTCACCTATTGTCTTTGAATGTCATTATTCACCCATTGTCTTTAATGTCTTTATTCGCCCTTTGGTCATGAATGTCATTATTCACCTATTGTCTTTGAAAGTCATTATTCACACTTTGGCCAGGAATGTCATTATTCACCCATTGTCTTTGAATGTCATTATTCACCCTTTGGCCTTGAATGTCATTATTGACCTATTGTCTTTGAATGCCATTATTGACCCTTTGGTCAAGAGTGTCATTATCCACCCTTTGGTCAGGAATGTCATTATTCATCCATTGTCTTTGAACGTCATTATTCACCCTTTGGTCAGGAATGTCATTATTCATCCATTGACTTTGAACGTCATTATTCTTTGATCAGCAATTATTATGCATCCATTGTCTCAATGTCAATGTCATTATTCACCCATTATTGTCCCATTGTCCTTGAATGTCATGATTGTTCTTAGCTTTTGAATGTTGTTTATTTACCCTTTACATTTGAATGTCTCTTCTCACACTTGGTTTTTAGAGGTGATTTATTCAGACAGCCTTTTTCTGTCTGTCTTTTTCCTTTCTTTTTTCGTTCATTTCAGCGGACACATTACCCATCCTTTCTGTTCAGAGTCTCATTCACCCATTCTCTCTGAATCTTATTTTGTTTTCGGCATTCTCGCCATTCGACTTTGAGTGTCTTTTCCCAACTTATTTTCTGTGAAATGAGGCAGGGAACATCAAACAATGAACATCCGCAAATAAGTGGGGTAGTCTTTGCTCCCATAAGGAAACCTAACACAGAGTAACTTTTATTCAAGACTGGCACAGCCTTTTAAACTTGAATAAAGTCAGACAAATACAAAGACGAATTTCAAATAGTGGGGGAAAAACATGCGCAGGCCAACAACTAAATTTTTCATAGTAATGACTTGGCAAAACTTTGAACTTATGGAGGGGGTGGGGGGTCATGTTGTGATTTTTCAACGTTTTTCACATACCTTTTCTCATTTTTTTCCTTTTCAGCGGACAACTTGATAGAACGGGACGAGTTCCGGGCCATCATGCGACTTCTGGGCCTCATTCATTCCTCCTACTGACCCCCGGTCACCACACTGGCTGCTCCCCCTCCTCCCCATCGTCGTCCTCACCCCTCCTCGGCTCCCCAGGATCACGTGACGTGTGACGTGTGTCTGTGTCAACCATTGGCTGTGTCAACCATTGGCTAACGCAGCTCTACGACGTCGTCAACTAGAGGCTGCTCACTGTCACGTGACTTCACTGACACCAACATGGAATCACACAGACCTGTCGCCTGTTTGCCCTGGGTCACATCACGTGATTCTGTCACGTGGCTCAGCTATCCACTGTTGGTCATGTTGTTGATGCTGCCGGTCTTCGCGTGATTTGACGACGTTCGGTGCCAGTTCCTTATACGATGCACGGACACCGTTTCGTGTACATATTGGTGACTGACGAAACAAAGACCAGACCATGTGTCATCCGTCGAGTCATCACCACCCGAACAGAGAAAACGAACAGAGTTCTTCAATGGGTGACGTTCATACCGTTGGACTTATTCTTTAAGCGTGGAAGTCTTCCTGGGTGAGAAGGGTCCCGCAGTTTTCACGATGTTCCCTTTTCCTCTGGAGCTGTGCCGCTTCTCGCTTCAAGATCAGGCTGGTCACCATGGAGAAGAAGTGCTTCTGGGTCACTTCTACGGAAGACCTCGTGCAAGTCGTTCACTTCCACGTCTACACGGCTGGACCTCAAAACAGAATCAAACATGTGATTCCATTGTGTGTCAAGGGCATGGGTCGACATTGTTGAACGATCCGTGACCATCAGGCGGACGTTTGACCATGTGTTAAAATGGCGTGATGATGGAGACGATTTCTCGGAAATCAAAGTGTGTTAAACGTCTGCATCCTTGTACTGTTAATACTGAAAACAGAAACTGCAGAAAAAAGAGGAGCAGATGTTGAATTTGAGAGAATGTCAGAGTTCAGATATACTATATCTCTTGTTGATGCTCCTTGTTCTGTGTTGAATATTCAAATGAATTTTCCCACTGCGGATTTGTTTTGCAAATTATTTACGAACAAAATGTTATCATCATTTTGCTTGCTTCACAGTTAGAACCGCGACATCGGGCTTTGATATCCCTAGAACTGTGTTCAGACTATACAACACACAAGATGTACGCCCAGAGGACGATTTTCGATCCGAGTTCATTCACTGCAAAGTGCTTGCATGTTTAGATTTCACTGCCAGTTTTCTTGCATTCTGAGAGTACTGATTTAAGATTCATTCCCTTTCTTGGATACAGAGCTCTTCTGGCTCTGAATGATATTCGGGTTCTCCTCCAGGACACCCCCTGACCTCATCACCCCTTCTTCTGACTGTTGGTTTTTGGACATGAGATTTCAGTACGTCACGTTTTTTCCCCCCCCCCCCCCCCCCCCCTCTTCTCTTCTCCGCTTTACTTTTCTTTCTATCCCTGTTTCTTTCCTTATGTTCTCTTCATTTCTACTTTTCCGTCGATCCATTGCCCCACTTTGCCCCACTTTGTCACACTGGACGTTCTAGCAATTCCTGCCCATTATTGTCATGGCTGAGCAACAAGAGTGGATGTTTCACTTTGACATGGTTCTGTTGTTGGTTCTCCTCATGTGCATAACCTGCACGCTGTGTGATACCTTTGTTTTTCTTTTGATAAATATCTAGAAGACTTCTAGACAAATCTTCACTCCAGACGAAGGGGAGGTTGAAAAAAAAAACACCTCTGCCTGATATAGACATGGAACTCAAGTCCTCTCTCCTCTTAGATCGATGTTGTGGACCGCTAGGCCCCATTACGGTTCACCGGTGTTCTCCATATTGCTGATTCTCATCAGATCATGCACCATTCACCCCCCCCCCCCCCCCCCGCCATTCTCGTTCGTTTCTCCCTCATGCCCCTTTTCATCAGGATAGCTACACCTGCATTGACTGGAAACCATGAAACTTGGTTTTCGATGTACAAGAACATTATTGTTGGCGGGAAATTTTTGTTACACAGATTTTTTTGTCAAAAATAAACGATCAAAACATTTTATCTAGAATATCCCGGTAATCTTTTTTGCATGCTGATTTCAGAAGGTTCCGAGAGCACAACTATTCAAAGATTTACAGGTGTGCACAAGTTGCGGCAAAACTGTCCCCGTTTTTGTCGTAAACACACAGAGGAACACAACATACGCAACACAAAATTCTATGGATGTCTGTGATTTGTAATGAAGCGTTCTTGCCATTATCTACTACCCTCGAAAGCGTTTTAAAGTTTGACGGAAAGAAGCGCTCATGGAACCTATAGAGGTGCAGTCCGGGGCGTGCGATCAGAGTTTTGTGTGTTCATGAAATGGGGCTCAAATAGGATTTTCATCCTGTTCTTTGAAGTTTCCTGTAAACGCTTATGACCTTCAATTAATTTTTTTTTTTTTTTTGTTATTATTAGCACGTTTGTTTGTTTCTAGGGGTATAAAGCGCTCTTTTTTTTAATCCACAAGCAAGGACCATCCAGGAAATGAGCGCTAAATGAATGTAATAGAATTCCAGTCATCTCATCTATCCGTCTCCCCCTCCCTCCCTGTTCTCCATTCCATCCCTTCCTTCCCCTTAGATCTGTAAATTCTGCTGATCTTCAAGGAAGAAAAAAAAAAAAAAAAAAAAAAAAAAAAAAATCAGACAGCATTTGCCACAAAAACAAACACACACACAAAAACACACACACACAAAGCTTGATTTAAACTCCAGCAGCAAAGTTTATGATGCCTGTCAGTCAGACCGTGTGCAAAATGGGGATGGGTGGACTAAAGATGACCAAAAATGAAATGAACAATGGTGGTTGGGAAATGAAAGCATAGGAAATGGGAGAGAAATGAAACAGGGCGTAGAAGGTGAAAAGTGGAAAGATCAAAGCAGAAGAAAGGGAAGAAGAAGAAGAAGAAACATGTCGAAGTGGGTGAAAAGTGGAAATATACAACGTAAGTAGACAAAAGACAGCGCCGGCACGTGGAAGCTGATCTAATGAGGGCAGTAAAACAAAAAAAACAAAAAACAAAAACAACAACAACCAAACAAAACAACAACAACAACAACAACAACAACAAGACCCTGAAACAATAACCGACAAAATGGGATGAAACTCCAGCATCACCTTACACAGCCGCATTGATGCATCATCACTATTCAGTTCAGTTCAGTGGTGTATTTAATATCTTTTTATCGCCAGATGATATTACACTTTTATCACAAAAAAAAAGGAAAAAAAAAAAAAAGAAAAAGAAAAAAAAACACTCCACACTTAACCCCACGTTAGTACTTTCAAACCCACATCTGATATATGCATATCTACATAAGTGAAATAGTCTAGTGGTACACAAAACTGTTGATCTTTATAAAAATTTTGCAAGCCTGTGACTGCGAAGTAGTCATGGCAATTTCAGCAACACTTGAACCATATAAGACAGTATTGATTGACATTATCAAAGTTATTCATCTGAATACCTTTCTCCTGATAGATTGTTCAGTAAATTTTCCGTCATCACTGATAATCATGAAAAGGTATCTTTTAAAAGATAAATGTTTAGATAATGAATGTAGGAAGACTAACATTGACGAAGAGGATGGCAAAAGACACGGCCAAAGCCTTCCAAAAGGCGTGCATGAAAACTAAGAAAACAAACATACAACAGACAAAAAACAGCGTTGTGTAACAGTCAAGAAGATCAAAGCACAGAAAACGGAAGATGAGCCAATCTACAAATGTTGGAGGCCAACAAGATCAAATCATATAAAATGAGGTAGAGGAACGCACCAATATGTTAGGCAAGAACGGAAATGAGCGAAATAATACGTAGTTAATGTCTCACTCAAAGGCTTCTGCGAAAAGTGCCACACAAACTGCTTCTCAGAGAGCAAGCTGAAAGTCAGACTTGTAAAGGGCAGCTCTAAACGTTTGCACATGTATTTGACTGACGAGTGGCATCCCTGAGATGAAAATCAACTCTAGACAGACGGACCAAATGGTTCTGTTCACAAGACAGAGTTTGATGGTTCCCATATGCTGCTGGTGAAGGGGTCATATGAAGTCTTTAACACCCTCTCCTTCATTTTTAGTCTCCAGCAGTCCCCTTGCACCTCCCCTACCCACCACCTCAGCCCCCTTTACATGTTATTAGTAACATTCAGATTAACGCCCACACCCACTTGAGACAGAAATAACTAGGAAAGTTGGAGGGGTGGGTGTGTAGGGTGGTTATCAAACACCCACCCACGACCACATCCATGCATCTGTATACATCACACACACACACACACACACACACACACACACACACACACACACACACACACACACGCACACACACACACACACACACACACACACACGCGCGCGCACATATATGTATGTGTGTGCACACGGTGTGTGTGTGTGTGTGTGTGCACGCGCTCGCGCGTGCGCGCGCGCGCGCGCGTATATATATATATATATATATATATATATATATATATATATATATATATATATATATATACGACTTATGGAGGATCGTTTGTCTGCACCTGCCTTACCCCACTACGTGTTTGTTCTGCATGTCTTGGATTCCTTCAGGAGAGTTTGAACTCGTAATTTGGAGGCGGAACTTTGCTGTTTGTTCTGAAAAGGTTTGGATTAGTCCTGGGAAGACGAAGGTTAGAGGGGGCAAGGTGGGGCGAGATGGGGCGAAGGATGGGGGGCTAGGTGAAGATAGAGGTTGGAGGGGGGGGGGGGGTAGTGGGGGGGGGGGTAGAGGCGTTGTTCCTAAGCTCATACACGTGCTTCGAAACTGGATTTCTCAGAGTGTGACTGAATCATTGTTTCGGAAGGGCTCATTTCGTCAGTACACAGGACTGGACTCTTTACCAATGAGGACCTTTTAACTCTAGTTTTAGCTCTGTCTTCAAGTGAAGAGAGGACTTTTTCTCTGAAGGGTATTTGGCAGCATCGTCATGGGTTGGAACCTTATTTACTGGAGTCCCAGGACATCTACTTCAGGAGAGGATTGTGGTTTGAAAAAAAAAAAAAAGCTGGGTGAGAGGGGGTGAGGAGAGAAAATGGGTACTCTATCTCTTTCGAATGGATATTGGACTCCCTTTTTTTTTTTTTTTGTTTAAAGAATGGTAAGTGGCTTGTTCAGCAAGAAGCGAACTGTCCTTTTTACGCAGAAAAGGAGGGTTCCCAAATGATTTCAGACACGAAAATGGACTCATGGAAAGTTTGTTCTCCATCTTCACCAGGCAACTGGGCGCTTCTGAGAGAGAGAGAGAGAGAGAGAGAGAGAGAGAGAGAGAGAGAGAGAGAGAGAGAGAGACAGACAGACAGACAGACAGACAGACAGACAGACAGAGAGAGAGTGTTTTCAAAGTGGAATGGATTGCACTTTTTCAGAGAGGTGTTAGACTTCTTTATTGGACTTCTTCAGAGGGCTATTTCATTTCTACAGAGGGGTGTTGGGGAGGTGTTGGATTGCATTCTGAGAGGTATTGGATTTCTTCAGAGGGCATTGGAGGGGTATTGGATTTCTTCAGAGGGGATTGGATTTCTTCAATGGGTATTGGGATGTCTTCAGAGAGGTATTTGACTTCTTTATTGGACTTCTTCAGAGGGATATTGAATTTCTTCAGAGTGGTATTGGATTTCTTCAGAGGAGTATTGGATTCTTCGAAGGAATATTGGATTTCATTATTGGACTTCTTCAGAGGGGTATTGGATTTTTTTATTCGAATTATTCTGAGGGGGATTGGATTTCTTCACAGAGGTATTGGACTTCTTCATAGGGGTGTTGGATTTCTTTATTGGACTTCTTCAGAGGGGTATTGGATTTCTTTCAGAGGGGTATGGATTTCTTTATTGGACTTCTTCGGAGGGTATTATATTTCTTT
>JADBJO010001804.1:150000-157500 GCA_016801955.1 Conus betulinus | reverse complement strand
TCTCTCTCTCTCTCTCTCTCTCTCTGTCTCTCAATATTTACAGTTTAAGCGTCTCCTTTGTTTATGCCATTGTCAGTTTTTGTCGATGTCAGTAAGCAAAACCGAATGAAAGAATAAAACCTGTGAGTCACGTCTTGATCCTTGAGTAATTATGCTGGCCCTCTCTACTCTCTCTCTCTCTCTCTCTCTCTCTCTCCCTCTCTCTCTCTCTCTCTCTCTCTCTCTCTCTCTCTCAGTAGGCATGCATTTAGCGCAGTTAAAGAATAAAAAAAAAAAAGATCAGCGCGGGTCCTGATAACATACCCGCATTTCTTCTCAAACTCGCTCTACCTTACATTGTTGAGCCTCTTACATACATCTGTAATTCATCCGTCGACACTAATGTCTTCCTTTCAAAAATGCCATAATGATCCCCCTTCAAAAATCAAATGATTATTTGGATCCAAATAATTTCAGACCTATATTCTTACTATCAATTCTATTCAAATCCTTCGAAAGACACATACACGCACACAACAGATGAAAAACTAAAAGCGCTGAATATACTTCCTCTGAGTAAGCAATTGAAATTCAGCAAGGCATCATTTATGTTTACAATCTCGACAGATACTATGCCATGTTATACCAATGTCCTTTTTACAAAATTGAACAGCTCTTCTGGCTCGAGAAATTCCTTCTCCCGTACCCATACATTGATTAATAACAAAGCAAGCCTAGATTACTCTGGACCGGTATATTTCGAGCTCACTTCCACCTAGACTGCAAAATATGAATACGTTAAAATATTTCAAGAAACATTTACATAAATATTTTTAATATTCCTCAACGATTTGATTATTCGATTAAAATCATAAGCGTCCATTCGTAAAGTCTTCAGTAAACCATACTTTGAATACACCGTCTAAACATATAACCCACTCCATTAAATCCCTCATCCCCACTCCCACTCTGTCTACCATCTCTTCTCCTCCCCTTACCAACCATTCTCTCCCCCCCCCCACCCCCTCCCTTTTCTCCGACCTCTCTCCGTGTAGTTTTGTTTGTTTGCTTGTTTATTTGTTTATTTGTTTGTTTGTTTATTTGTTTTCTTTTGTTTGACTACCCACCATGTCATGATATTTATGTATAGTGTCTGCTTGTCATCGTAGAATTAGATCACGGTGTTGCTATGTTGAATTGTCAGTATGACTAATATGTGTTGAAATATTGTATAGATAACAAGGACAGATTCTAAGACTAGGATTTGGCCTAAAATCTTCATCCCTGCGAATTAAAGATCTCTCTCTCTCTCTCTCTCTCTCTCTCTCTCTCTCTCTCTCTCTCTCTCTCTCTCTCATACGTTTATTCATTTTGTATGTGTATGTGCATATACATATGTATGTATGTAAATGGTATGTATGCATATGTATACATGTACGTGTATGCATGTATGCATGTGTGTATGTATGTACGTACGTATGTATGCATGCATGCATGCATGCATGCATGCATGCATGTATACATATGT
Source organism: Conus betulinus (assembly GCA_016801955.1). NCBI lineage: Eukaryota > Metazoa > Mollusca > Gastropoda > Neogastropoda > Conidae > Conus > Conus betulinus. The sequence goes on along the minus strand of JADBJO010001804.1, from coordinate 155,993 downwards.
GTATAATGCGGTGTACGTATGTATGTATGTATTTAAGTATCCATCATCCATCCATCCATCCATCCATCCATCCATCCATCCATCCATCTATCCATCCATCCTTACACGCACGCATGCATGCATGCATGTATGTATGTATGTATGTATGATGTATGTGTATGTATGTATGTATGTATGTATGTATGTATGTATGTATGTATGTATGTATGTATGTATGTATTACATTGGTCTAATGTCACTTGAGGGTGAAGAGACGTTAAAGTACTACATACATCCATACATACACACACATACATACATACATACATACATACATACATAATCAATATATATATGTATGTATGTATGTATGTATGTATGTATGTATGTATGTATGTATGTATGTATGTATGTATGTATATCTAGTACTTTAACGTCTCTTCACCTCAAGTGACATTAGACCAATGTATGTATGTATGTATGTATGTACATTTATCTTTCTCTCTACCTCATTCTCTTCTTCACCCCCCCCCCCCCCCCCCCCCCCCCATCTGTTTTTCTATATCTCTGTGTCTATCGATCTGTCTGTTTGTCTGTATTATCTCTCCAACAACACACACACGCGCGCGCGCGCGCGCAGAGAGAGAGAGAGAGAGAGAGAGAGAGAGAGAGAGAGTGAGAGAGAGAGAGAGAGAGAGAGAGAGAGAGAGAGAGAGAGAGAGAGAGCGAAAAAAGTGCTGTATGATGACTCTGAAGAGTGAACAGCAGCGCAATGCACCAGCACAAAAAAGACGTCGGAAAACCACGGCCAGGATTCAAACCATAGTGCCAAGGACACCCACGCTGATTATTCAGACAGGGAATTTTTACAGCTTCTCGATGCCAGACGCCAGAAGCTCAGCTTGCTACCCACAAGTGCAAAAGCGGAATTGGAGAAATTAGATGGGAAAAAAATGTCTAAAGGCTGGAAGCGCTGACAGGAAAGAGCTTACTGGAGCAAACACCAGCTATGTTTGGAGACATTGTATACAGGACTTGTAGAGACGCTTATGAAGTGAAATAACAAAAACCCAAAGATACCTCCTTAAAAATCCAGATACCAGCTAGAGATGGATAACATCCGAAATAAAAAAAGAAGCTCCAAAAAACAGAGGAAGACTGCTTCAGAAGCTGAATAGAAAGGGTGATGAAGCTCTGGGAAATATCCGAAAGAAATAGATTCTCACAGAACAGAGGAAGACTGCTTCAGAAACTGAATAGAAAGGGTAGATGAAGCTCTGGGAAATATCCGATCCGAAAAAAAATAGATTCTCCTAGAAAGAGGAAGAAGACTGCTTTGATGAAGCTGAATAGAAAAAAATAGTTCTCCCAGATGAATCTCTGGAAAACATCCGAAAGAAAAAGAAGATTCTTCCAAAACAGAGGAAGACTGCATCAGAAGCTGAATAGAAAGGGTTGGTGAAGCTCTGAGAAAAATCCGAAAGAAAGAAAAAGAAGATTCTTTCCAAAACAGAGGAAGACTGCTTCAGAAACTGAATAGAAAGGGTCAGTGAAGCTCTGGGAAGGCCTGAAAGCATGGCACAGAGCACCCAGCAAAGCAGAGTCAGCAAGAAAGAGAAGAAGCAAAAAAGAAGAAAACCCAAGATTGCTTCTTCAGAGACCCCCTTCCAGTTTTCCAGCCAAAACCTGGAACATTTACAGTGGACAAAGAAACTGTTGAACAGCATGTCAGGAAAACATATTCTGACCGTCAGGGCGAGGCACCACTGGAAATCCAGGCCTGGTGCAGCCGGCAGTGCCAGAGAAGAAGTTCAAAACAAAACACCAACACTGGATGAAGTGAAGAAAGTGGTTGAGAAAGGCAGAGCTAAAATCTTGGCCTGGGCCAAATGGAATACCCTGTCTGTCATATAAGAAACGTCCCCAATGTCCTTGAATGGCTCCATAAAATGATAAAATCAGCATGGAGGAACTTGAAGATCAACGACCAATGGATGAAAGCTGCTAAAAATGTACATTCCCAAAGAGCAAGGCTCGAGTACCAGCAAGTTTAGACCGATACCACTTCTGAATGTTGAGGGAAAAAATCCTTTTTCCTGTCATGGCAGCCAGACTGACTGAATACCTGACAGAAAATGAGTACTTTGGATTTGACAGTTCAGAAAGGAGGCATCCTAGGCATCTATGGCTGTGCAGAACACGCAGCTGTGATTTTGGAAGCAATCCAAAGAGCTAGGGCAGACGAAACGGGACGTCGACGTGGTGTGTGGCTCGATCTGGCAAATGCATATGGATCAGTTCACACAAGATGATTCAACTGACCCTCGAGATGTATCATATCAGAAAGGACATCAGAGAAATGACGAAGAAGTGGCTTTTCAATGAGGTTCTCTCACAAAAGAATACACAACAGATTGGATCAGTCTGGAAATTACCATAGTAATGGGCTGTGCAATTTCTCCAGTACTGTTTATGTTGGCAATGGAGGTCGTCTTGAAAGCTGTCATGAGCTGTACATGTTTGGAAGATCTCGGGAAGGAATACCAATACTCCCTCTGAAGACAGCAGCGCCTTCTACCCAAGGAAGACGAGACACACACAAAATACTGAAGCAGTTAGACAAGCTGGTTGTGTCATCCAGGATGAATTTCAAGCAAAAAAAAAAAAAAAAAAAAAAGTCCCCATTCTGCCGAAAGGAAAAATAGCAAAACCAGTCAAGTTCGCTGTAGCTAACCAAGTCATTCCAAAATGTAACAGAAGGGCCAGTCAAGAGCCTTGGGAGGTGGTATGATGACTCCTTGAAAGACACAGAGAGGAGAGAGGAAACCAAGCAAATGGCAGAAGAAAGCCTGCAGATCATAGACCAGTGTGGGCTCCCCTGGCAAATACAAGGTCTGGTGTTAGCAGTCCATGCTGATCCCGAAGCTTCTGTGGCCTCTATTGATATACGACATCAGCACTAGTACAGTGGAATTGATGGAGGCCCAAATCAATGAACAAACAAGGAAGTGCTAGGTGTTCCACCTGGTCTCACTGAAGTATAGCACTGAAACTGCTGCCAAGCAAAGTGGAAGCTTCCTCTAAAATTTATCGTCGAGGAATACAAAATGAGCAAAGCAAGATGACTAACAGTGCTTGAGGACTCTAAAAACAAAGCTGGAATTCTGTCTGGCGCGTGCTGAAGACTGGCAGAAAATGGGAGGTTCGGGAGACCGTGGACATGTCAGAAGAAAACCTCAAGATCAAGGAAATAACAGAACACACACACAGGACCAAGAGACAGAGGCTGGGATCAACACAAATGAAATGGTGGTCAAAGGCAAAGTAGGGAAATAAAGAGAGACATGCTGATAGTGGAGCTTAATAAAGAGCAGGATGCCAGCAGAGTCCGCAGCTGGCAGTCTAACAGGGCCAGCAAGGACAGCTGACTACTGGGAAAAAAACGTACCCGAAAGAAGTGTCGCCAAGAACGACATATGGCACATAGCACCTCTTAGAGTCAGCTTCATCCTCAGGTATATATACGACCTCCTGGTCTCGAATTCAAACCTGGTCAAACGAGGGAAATTGTATGTATCTAACTGTCCGCTCTGTCACAGCAAACAAACAGTGGAACTGGTCTGCGTTCATGCAAACCAACGCTAACACAGGGCAGGTACACATGGAGGCACAAACAAGTGCTTAAGGAGATCGTATGTGCCGTTAGTACTGCTGGAGGGAGCACCTCGCCACCAAAAAATCTCCAGCAACGAAGTTCCACACCACAGGAGGCCAAAAAATCATAGTCTGGAACAACTATGATAGCAAGGGCATGGAAGGAGGGCCGGCTCACTGGACAAAACGAATGACTGGGAATGCACCGTAGACCTTTCCAGAATGGGAACCACCCGCAGATCACAGAAAGAGTGGCATGAGACCGGGAATATTGTTCTTCACTCATGTTTATCAAGACAAATGATTCTGATCGAACTCACCGGGGCACATGAAAGAAGAACGGGGCAAGCTCAGCTCTGCAAGACTGAGAAGAAGGCAGTCTAACCAGCAGCTTGAGGGAATCCGGCTTCCTGGCCCAGGTTTTCCCCACAGAGGTATGGAGCAAGGGGATTTTGTAGGCTCACCAGCCCTTATGTCGTGAAACAATTTGGGATTTCAGGTAAGAAAGGGACCAGAACCCCGAGGGCAGTGGCAGATGCAGCTGAAAAGAGTTCCATCCGGATCTGGTCTTTCCGAGCGCCATCATCATGATGCTATGTGACTGGCTGTATCTGATGAGAAATGGTGAGCGATGTCTAAGATCCAGTATGGAAACTTTCTATTCTATATTCAATCGCCCCCCCCCCCCCCCCCCCTTGCCGTGCCAACCAATACTATGGGCCATGACTTGGGGTTCACGTGTGTAAACAAAGTCGGTCGATGTACTTGTACTCTTTCGGTGTGTGTGTGTGTGTGTGTGTGGTGTGTGTGTGTGTGTGTGTGTGTGTGTGTGTGTGTGTGTGTGTGTGTGTGTGTGTGTGTGTGTGTGTGTGTGTGGTGTGTGTGTGTGTGTGTGTGTGTGTGTGTGTGTGTGTGTGTGTACAGGCGCGTGCGTGTATGCGTGTACAGGCGCGTGTGTGCATGCATGCATACGTGTGTGTGTGTGTGCATGTGCGCGCGCGCGTGGTTTGTGTGTGTGTGTGTGTGTGTGTGTGTGTGTGTGTGTGTGTGTGTGTGTGTGTGTGTGTGTGTGTGTGTGTCCGTGGTAAACTTTAACATTGCTGTTGTTGATAAACCGACAGATGTTTCTTCCTCAGCAACTTCCACGTATGTATGATATCACACAGCACAAGGCTATGCATGAAACCATTCCAGACATATCCATTACATTGAGGACACACTACAGCACAGACCCGCAAGAAGGCAGTCAAGTTTCATGGAGGAAATCAATATCAAATAATTGGTATTTTCTCTCTTTTTTAAAAATGAACATATACAATAGAACATGCTAAATACTTCAACAAAAAGATAAAGCAAATATTGAAACTAATGAATTGTTTCATACAACACAAACGCCAAAAACTTACGACTGAAGAAAACGCCCTTGATAAATGGGACATAAATCTTCCCAGTACAACGCATACACTGACAGAGATGCGAACCTGCCTCCCCTCAGTCCTTTCGAATTCCATAGAGACCAAAAAAAAAAAAAAAAAAAAAAAGGAACCCCTCCGGTACGAAGTGATCTGCATCTGTGCAATCTATCACAGATGTGAGCCCTGGGGGCTCTAACTCTAGTTTCAGTGAGACCAAACGATGATGTCATGAACATAATTATTGACGGTTGTGTGTCCGACGGCGGACGATGACTCAGACTACTGAGCCACAGTGATCAAAACTGATCTCCTTCTTCAGTTCCTGTTCCAGACGTCGCTTCATCCAACCAACAAAAAGTCATTCAGGAAAAAAAATTAGTTGAACAAGGACCGTGTAGACCTAAATAACGAGAGAGAGAGAGAGAGAGAGAGAGAGAGAGAGAGAGCAGAGAGATAGAAGAGAGACAGACAGACAGACAGACAGAGAGAATGGGAAACAGACAGGCAGACAGACAGACAGACAGACAGACAAAGAGAATGAAGAGGATAGGTGGGGGGGGGGGGGGGGGGGAGGGGGGGAGATGGGGGGGGACGAGGGGGGAGCAGGGTCAGACACAGATCAACATACAAGCAGATGTACATGTAGAATACATGCAGAGAGAGAGAGAGAGAGAGAGAGAGAGAGAGAGAGAGAGAGAGAGAGAGAGAGAGAGAGAGAGGAGAGAGAGAGAGGATCATATTTCACCATCATTATTAGTATATTTCTTTAATCCATTCCTCCTCTTTCTCCTCCCCCCCCCCCCCCCCCCCCTTATTCTTTTCCTCTCGATCTTCAGCCCTTTTCCAAGCGCATACCAAGTCAATGTTTATTGACAAAATGAAAAAAAAAAAAAACGCAAAAAAAAAAAAAACCAGAAAAAAAAAAAAAGATAAAAAAACGCGAAG
>JADBJO010001804.1:137500-145000 GCA_016801955.1 Conus betulinus | reverse complement strand
GTTTTGTCTGGGGCGAGTGGAACACCACGGACGGACGGACAGACAGACAGACACACAGACAGCATTTCTTCGTTCTCATTGCAAAGTACTCCCTGTTCTATAAGAACTGGGAGTACACAAAAAGAAGAGATATGAACTACAAACTTTACCACTATCCACTGGATTGACAACGATAATGTCCTCTTCCTGATCTAAGTGTTGGCACAAACGACTGTCCTGGGATGAACTTGAATTCACATGGAGCTGATCATGAAACTCGTGGAGTTCGCCGAAAACAATCACAACTAGAGGGTAGCTCGGGAGAGCGTCAACCTTAAAAAAAAAAAAAAAAAAAAAAAAAAAAAAAAATTATCGATGGGTTTATTTTACGGCTGAAAAAAAAAAAGTGAAAGAGTTACTTCCCATGATATTTTCAATAGGATGGAAAAGATGCAAACGATTAGGTTTTTAAAATGCTTTCATCACTTTAAATTACTAATATTCGATAGGGATATAGAGTTCTTCAGAAACAGTCACCATTTTTGTTTAAAAGTCACTTCTCTGGCTAACGTGCGATAGAAACTTTGCAAACAATTTGCCGGAACGACCATATCCCCCAGCCGCCATTCAATGTGGATCTCCAGCGTAGTTCACGCCACAATGTCAGGGGTCCATCACTAGACCATTCTCCTTCTTCCCAACTAGACTGAGTAGAATCGATTCAGTATATTTTTGTTTCAGATGAAATCCGTTGACAGATCCAAACAAGCAAATCTACACACGCGGGTTGAAAACGTAACCGCCTTGGTGTTGGAATGAATGGAAAACAACGATCACAACGTATTTGTGTGGATAGCTGAGCCTGCTCGGATTAGTCAGAACACATACTCACACGTTCATGCAGTCAGCTGCGTGAATATGGACGTATTTATAGAAGCGAATTTTTTTTTTTTTTGTTGTTTTTTTTTTTTGATGGTTTGTTTTTTGTTTTTTTGTCTATGAAGCTTGAAAGTTTCTGGACTTTTAATTCGTGTACGCGCGCGCGCGCGGGCGTTGTGATATTCTTCTTAACACTGGTGTGTGTGCGTGTGCGCGCACGGTATTAGATTTATCTCTACACCTGTGTATGCGTGTGCGCGCAATATTAGATTTATCTCTACACCTATGTGTGTGTGTGTGTGTGTGTGTGTGTGTGTGTGTGTGTGTGTGTGCGCGCGCGCGCGCGTGCGCGCGGTTAGATTACCTCTACACCAGTGTGTGTGTTCGCGCGTGAGGAGAGAGAGAGAGAGAGAGAGAGAGAGAGAGAGAGGAGAGAGAGAGAGAGAGAGAGAGAGAGAGAGAGAGAGAGAGAGAGAGAGAGAGAGAAGCTGCCTAATAAGTCTGTCAACAAGAGAGGAATATTTACCATCAGACTTCCGAGTACAGACAGAAAGCACAGGGAAGCAGGGCCGACAAACAACATTTTCTGGCCCATAAAACCTTACCCAACAATACCCCTGAACAACCGGGAAAAGAGGCAGAAAAAGTAAAAAGTGAAGTAGAAGCAAACGCAGAAAAAAAAGTTCGTAAAAGCATAAAACATGGAGAAAAAGAGAGGGGAAAAAAAGATGAAGAGACAAGCTTAGGAAAGTTAAAACAGAAGATGAAGAACCGGCAGAAGAAGGGGAAAAAAAAAACGAGGGAAGAAGAAAGAAGATGAAGAAAGAATGGTGGAACGAGAGAGGAAGAAGAACAAATAAGAAGAATAAGAAAGAGAAAGCAAAGGACGGAGAAAAAAGGAGAAGAATGACGAAGAAAAGGGAAGAAGTTAAAAGGAAGAAAAAAAAAAAAAAAAAGAACAAGCAGGTGATAGTACCAAAAGAATACATAGAGAGAAGAAGAAGAGGAGGAGGAGGAATAGAGGAGTTGTGTGGTTTGACGAAGGAGAAAAAAGAAACAGCAGGAGGAGAAAAACAGGTCCAAGAAAACGACGAAGAAGTAGAAAGGAAGAGAAACAAGAGGAAAAGTTTTAAAACAAAACAAAACAAAACCAGTCTGAAAGACAAAGAAGAAAAAAAAAAATAAGGAGGAAGCAAGGAAGAAGATGAAATAATAAAGAAGAAATAATGAAAAAGAAAAAAAAAAGGTGATAAACAATGCACGCATGCCCTCCCACATTCGCCTTAAAAACAAGCAAGAGAGAGAGGGAGAATGAATATATGAATGAAAGATGACTGACTGACTGACTGACAGATTGACTGACTGACTGAATGAATGAATGAATGAACTTTTCACACACACACACACACACACACACACACACACACACACACACACACACACACACACAGAGAGAGAGAGAGAGAGAGAGAGAGAGAGAGAGAGAGAGAGAGAGAGAGGAGACTACTTGTAGTTCAAAGGAGCCTTTCAGCTCGTGCTTGAAGAATTCACCTGTTTTCTGGCATTGCCTTTCCTGTGGCTGCATCTGACAGAGCGTAACCACCATCCCTCCTTTACACTCACCCTCCTTCTCCATCTACCCCCCGCCCCCTCCATCTTACCCTTCCCCTGCCTTCTTCCTCGCTCTCCCTCACCCCTATCCCTTCTCCCCTTTCTTTCTCTCTCTTACAGGTGTTGAGATTTGTGTTCTTCGATTTTGTTCCTGCACTTTATTTATTATTTATTTTTTTGTCAAACAAGAAATAAGTGAACTTGCACTGTTCATGTAAGATGTAAAAATATTTTTTTAATTAACAGAATAATCGAGTCTGTATCAGCTTTTGTCTGGAAACTAAAATCAGCACCAAATATGATTATACATTATATGAATTTCATGTTGCAATAGACAATTTTTCATAGATAAACGCTTTAGGTCTGACCAGTATTTGTTCACAGATCAACATCTCTCGTAGAAACCGTTCTTGACAGACGTTGCAGTGATCATTAGTTACTATCCCAGTTTCTTTTAGATGCCCCCTGTTTTGTAATAATCCTATGTGCATTTCGAAACTGAAGTTAATTTCCTTTGCTCTCCTTTCGCTTTTTTTCATTTTCAGGAAAAAAGGTTTTTCCAAACAACCCTAGAGTTCAGGTTCGCATTCCAGTTTGAGCAACATTTTCGCTCAGCATTAAGAGCAATAAGAATATTGTTATAGTGCTTAGCACCTTTTCTGTACCTCGCATATTGATAAAAAGAAAAAAATGTTGAGTCTTGTGAATTATTATCCTTAATCTGAATACTGAATATCTTTTTTATGAGCTTTTGACAGATCTTACACAGCCATTCTAAAAAGTGAAGTAATAATCGAACCTTCTCTTGTCTGGAATTCTGTGCAGTTTAAGAATAGTTCTTTGTCGTTCAGATAAAAGTGTGATGCAGTGAACACCATCTTTGATATATAGTTTGTTTATGCCATTAATTAATTTTCCTCTTTCTAAAATTTTGTTCGTGAAAAGTATTGGTTCAGCAAGAAATCCGCATCACGTCTTAGGCTCTGTTTTATCAGAAAACTTGCAATATGCTGTTAAAGAATAGATCCAAAACAAATTATTGGTATTCTTTAAGCCAGCCATCTGCGACCACAATGTTTCAAGTAATCCAAAAATGGGCATATAACGGGACAACTTTTTTTTTTTACCGTTTGTGGGTTTTCTTTTCTTTTTTTTTTTCATTGAGCCAGATAATCTCGAAAACTGAAACGTCTAGTTGATGTATGGTATACCAAGCCTACTGTCTTTTAAATACTTAACTGCTGTCTTTTCCCTAATCTTGTCGCGTTTTGTATTCCACAGAATTCGGTAACATGGTATCTTAAGCTTATGTATAACATCATCAGGGGGGTTTTAGAAGAGGTTGGATAGATTGTGACTGTATCAACGATCAGCTTCTCTGCGGGAATACTAGGACCGGGATTACCCAGAATGGGGTTGGTCTCTACCAACCAGTTTCTCTGCTCTCGCTACGAGCGGGTCAAACGGAAAGTACGGCATTTCACGGACAATATGTGTGATGACGACTAGCGAAAACAAATCACAAACAAGTAGGGTAACTCTTGCTCCCATGATAAAATAATCACAGGTCCATGACTCTAAACAAATGCTGCTAACGACACGAAATCGCCTAGCAGACATGACAACACAGAGCACACAGAACAAACAAGATACACCCTCTCCTTGTCTCTTTGTTAAACAAGAATATATCCCCTCCTTGTCTCCTTGTTTGTTCTATGTGCTCTGTGTTGTTGTTTCTGCTAGTTGATCCGGTGTCTTAAGCACCATTTTTTCTGGTGTCATAGGCAGTGATCGTTTGGAGTTATGGGCCTGGAAGAAAGAGTCAACTGACTTGTTTGTTATTTATTGTTTACTTGTTTTCCTGCCTCATTTATTCGGTTCACAGCGAGTTAGTATAACATTCTGGTCCCTCTCAGCATAGATATTGTTCTAAGATATGACTGTCGCCAGCATCTCTGTCTGTCTGTCTGTCTGTCTGTCTGTCTGTCTGTCTGTCTCTCTCTCTCTCTCTCTCTCTCTCTCTCTCTCTCTCTCTCTCTCTCTCTCTCTCTCTCTCTCGTGTCACAAACTCACTTCCAACTGATAATGATTAGATTAGATTGACTTGATGGCTCTATAGTTTGTACAAAATTAGGTCTATCTTTTGCACTTTCGGACATTTTTTTCTCTCTTTTGAGTAAACATTGAAAATGAATCATTTAAAACACAAACCGACTGGCATAACACACACACACACACACACACACACACACACACACACACACACACACACACACACACACACACACACACACACACACACACATATATATATATATATATATATATATATATATATATATATATATATCAAGCTTCTTAATCTTTCCCCGTAATTCGCCTAAATTTTTGCGCGCCGTACGCCGTTGGTCTCCGGGGACTGTCTTTTGTACAGGAATAAAGCCTGGCCATTCGTCGTGGGTCTCCCGGGTTCCATGCTGATAGTACATGAACAGAGCCTCGCCGAATGTCCTGGGTCTGCAAGGACCCATGCCTTTCTTTGAAGGACTAAAGCCTCGCCTTCCATCGTGGGTTCCCAGAGACCCACACAATTATAGACACGATAAGATTTTGCCGTTTTTTTTGTTGTTTGTTCTTTTTCTTTTTTTTTTTTATTTGCTCTTTCATTTGTCGACAATAAACAAATGATTGTTGGTGTATATGGGGTTCCATGCTTTCTTGACAAAGTTGCGAAATTTTTGTGGTGACAACTGACTGAGTTGTCAAGTGAAAATCATGACTGCGGGTCATTTAATATTCCCGATGGCGGCGAAGAGTTAGAGTCTGACGGTCCTTCCGTTTATCCCACAATCCACGCAAAACATGCACGTTTAACGGGTCTACAATACATACACTAAACTCGCAGACATTTGAAATTATTAGAAGACAGCACATGCCAACACAATAAGAAACAAGCTTAAGATGAGGACATACACCTAGAATTTGACACAGGACTTAAAAATAGGTTCAACGTATACACATTAAGAACAAACGAAACAGATTCGCTCAAAATTTCCACGTTCAAATTCTAAGAACGAATTTGTTTCCATTTTACATTTCTTGGTCAGAATAAACCATAAATGTTACCATAAATAGTTGCTGTAACACGGTGTTTGCCACTGACTTCCTTTTGTCTTATTAGCAAAAGAAATAGATAAACACATTCTACATGACCCGGGTTATTCTGAAATGAATTTAACGAGCCCCTGCAATGGAAGACGGTGAAACAATACCGTACATCCTGTGTCAAATCGTCCATGCTTTGATGCTGGGAGTTTTCCTCCAAGCTAGCAATGGACTGTCCTGCCACGAAGATACCTAGGTGGTGTCTAATCTGCACGAGCAAATCAAAATGTTTTTTTTTTTTTTTAGCCTAATGTCGGGTGATGAGCCTAATCCCAAAATCGAATTCTGAAATTTTTGTTCGGAGTTTTCATTTTCAACAGACTAGAAAGATTTAAACCCCAGCTCTACGACACGTTTAATCGGACTTAAAAGAACCAAACACGCCATTCATGCAGCCTGTCCGTTAACGTTGATGATGATGGAGAAGAGAGAGAGAGAGAGAGAGAGAGAGAGAGAGAGAGAGAGAGAGAGAGAGAGAGAGAGAGAGAGAGGCAGAGAGACAGACAGACAGACAGACAGACAGACAGACAGACAGACAGACAGAAACACAGAATGGATAGGGAGGGAGATGGGTTTGTGTTGAATGAGGAGAGGGTGGTGGTGGTGGTTGGGGGGGTGGTGGTGGTAGTAGTGGTGGCGGCGGCGGAGGGGTGGTGGAGGTGGCGGCGGTGGTTACGCTCTGTCAGATGGAGCCACAGGAAAGGGAACGCCAGAAAACAGGTGAGTTCTTCAAGCACGTGCGGGAAGGCTCCTTTGAACTGGGAGTACTTCTTTTTCCCCTCTATTTTTTTTTCTGTAGGCGAATGTGGAAGGGCATGTGTGCATTCGTCATTACCATGTTTTTCTTCTGCTTTCTTTCTTTCTTTCTTTTCGTTCTTCGTCCTCTTCCTCTTCTCCTTATCATTTAGTCTTCTGTCTTTTCTCTTTCTTTCTGTCTGTCCTATTCCGTTCAGTCCTTCCCCTCCTTTCTTTTCATGTTCCTTCCCTTCCTCTCATTCATTCATTCATTCATTCATTCATTCATTCATTCATTCTTTCTTTCTTTCTTTCTTTTGGTGTTCTTTTTCGCCGTTGTCATTGTCACTCCCCCCTCTTCCTCTTTCGTATTTCTTGTCTTTTCTGTTTCTTTGTTCTCTCCTACCTTCTCATCTTGTCCTTTCCCTTGGTCTGTCCACTTGTTGCTCTTTCTTCTTCTTCTGATATCTTCTTCCTCCTCCTTTTAAGTCTTTCTTCGTCTTCTTTCCTTCTTCTTCGTCTTTCGTGTTTTCTTCCTTTTTTCTTCTTCCTTTTCCTCTCTCATCTTCATCCTAGTTTCTTGTTTAAGCTTTCGTCTTATCCATTTTCATCCATATTTTCTTTCCTTCTTTTTTTTCTTCTTCATCACACCTTTCTCTTTCTACTTCTTCTCCTTCCTTTTCTTTCTTCTCTATTCTGCTTCCTCTTTCTTCTTATTCTTCCTACTTGTCTTTCCTTGTTTTCCCGTCACTCTTCTTCTGTTGTTTTCTTCATTTACTATTACTGTTCTTATTCTCTCTCTTGCTTTTCTTCTCTCGTCTCTCTCTCTCTCTCTCTCTCTCCTCTCTCTCTCTCGTCTCTCTCTCTCTCTCTCTCTCTCTCTCTCTCTCTCTCTCCTTCTTCTTCTTCTTTCTTTTTCTTTCTTTTTCTTTGTTTTTCCTCTTCTTCGCCTTTTTTTTTCTGCCTCTTCCTCATTTTCTTACCTTTCTTTTTTTTTTTTTTTTTTTTATTCATTTCTTTCCCCATCATTTTCGTCTGCTTTCCCTTCGTTTTTTTTTTCCTGCTTTTTCATCTCCTTTATTGCCCTTTTCTCCTCCTCCTCCTCCTGCTTCTTCTTCTTCTTCTTCTTCT
>JADBJO010001804.1:130000-132500 GCA_016801955.1 Conus betulinus | reverse complement strand
CCCTTCTGTAAAATCAAACTGGCGAATTCTACCCCCCCCCTCCCCTTCTGAGTTCACTGTCTGTCCCCCTCCCTTAAAGAAAGGGAAACACGAGCATAAATATAGCACTCCGCAGTTTTTAATCAAATCAATTAAAAAAAAAAAAAAAAAAAGAAAGTTATGAATACAGCACAAAACATTTGCAATCAGAGTACCAAGTCTGATTTTTTTTTTTCTCAGAAAAATCAATACCAAATCTACCCACTATACACCGTATTTCCTAAACAAAATGAAATATAAAAAAAGTGCCAGTCAACAAATATCTAAAATGCATCACTCAAACATAAAGAAATATTCCAGAATCTAACACATGGACATGTTTCGGATGAAAAATTGGTGCACTCGCCACAGACAGCTATAAAGCGACAAAATCAGATGAAACATGAAAATAATCAGTCATAAGAAAAATCAGAGAGAGAGAGAGAGAGAGAGAGAGAGAGAGAGAGAGAGAGAGAGAGAGAGAGAGAGAGAGAGAGAGAGACAGACAGACAGACAGACAGACAGACAGACAGACAGACAGAGACAGAGACAGACAGATCAACGGACAGACAGAATGAGACCCACAGAAAAAAGCTACACGCCGCAGGGCTACATAGTCTGTACACCTCCGCCTCTAGTGAGTCAGAGACTAAACAGAGACCATGACCGGCGAGCAACAGTGGAGTCTGGCCACATGGTGCATCCTACTTGGCTTCTGCTGATGCAGAAGAGTGAGACTGTGGTTCGCTGGTCGATATCACCTTGGTCACGGGAGGGGGCGGTAATCTGTCGATGAAACAATACGGACAAACGAACGTCACCAAACGAACGTCACACGCTACACTCAATCATAAAACAAAACAACAAAAAAAAAAACCGTGAAAAAACAAGCATCATCTGAGACACGAAGAAAGAGACAAAGAAGAACAACGAGGATGGAGGACAAGAACAACTTAAAGCAGCCACGTTCATCTAGAGCCAAAAAATAAAAGAAGAGAGGTGAAGGGGGAGTGAGGAGGAACGATCGTTAGTCACGTCAGGAACATGATCACTGAGGCAGAGAGTGGGAGACCTGAGGGGGACCAGGGGTACCTTTCTACAAAAGCAGTAAACGAACAGTCCAACATCGATTTGTGTCGCCCTCCAGACACGCACATGGACTTAGTTGCTGCACGCTCTTCCTCGACCAGACAAGTCCTGCCGATACTTAGGTAATTGTAATTGTACCTCGCAATGCTAGGGATACCAAGTCTTGAAGACCTAAACTGGACAGCGGATGAGAGTGGGAACGGAGAGACGCGAAGGCGAAATCGTATTACTGACGATAAGAAGGACTACACTTGTTTCTGGATGTATCTTTCCAGAACATTCCAACACAACTGAGCCGCGCAACTGGGCAACTGCAGTGACACAGATCCCTTAATACTTCTTCACGTAAAGGGGTTATGTGTGCAGTTTTCCAAACTTGAAGAGAGAGCCTCATTTGTACTTCTGTTGAAATTGATCGTCAGAAGATCCAAAATATCATTTCATCTTCGCAGTCCGGAATTGTCTCTGGTGATTCAACGGTAAATCATTCAATACCACTCTAAAATGACTTGTCTTCGTCGCTTGATAGTGAGGTGACAACACAAGCCATTTACTTTGACATTTCTATGGCTTTGACCGTGTCTAGCTAGAGATCTCATCTGCAAACTCGAAGCGTATGGTTTGCGGGGAAGGTTACTAGCCTTACTCACTGATTATCTTTTGAATCATACGCGCGCACTTGTAATTAAGGAGGACCAGTCAGTATCTATGCAGGGTTCTCTGGGGGTTTAGTTTAGTTCTGAGACAACTTTTATTTCTCGTTTATATTTGTGGCATTACTGACAGTATTCAATAAGAAGTTAAACTTGTCGCGAACACCACCAGAATATCCTCCTCACTTCATAGCCCCGTTTCTCGCACAGAGATTATCAATACAGACCTATTAAAAAATGAATCATTGGTCTAAGCGGTGGGAAAGTTAAATTTAGTGAAGACAGAATTATCTCATTCTTTACGAAGCAGTCACCTTGTTTCACCCCATACATTTTGACTTGCACATCTGTAAAGCACTCACACATACAAGCACCTTGGACTCAGGCATCAAAATAAAAATACAACAAAATAAAATAATACAATATGTGGGACAAACATGTTAACAGAATACTTAACGACTACGTAAGTATAGAATTAGCAGCAGATCCATTAACCAGACACAAATCTTTCATGTTGCCTATTTTTGATAGTGCAGATACAATGTGAAATACATGCATTAAAATGCAATCTCATTATCTGGAAAAATCTACATCTAGGAGCACTGAGAATAACTGCTGCTGTCGTTCGTGGAACATGACATCAAATCTACAGGAAGAGTCTAGATTTTGTGCACTGAAGGAGAGGAGAAAAAAAAAACACATACAAACCGTGATGTATTGTTACAAAATGGTAAATGGCA
>JADBJO010001804.1:100000-125000 GCA_016801955.1 Conus betulinus | reverse complement strand
TGAGGTAATTTCGTTGTAGATGCTGGTTTTCTACTAATCGATCTAATTGTTGACCAGAATAGTTTGGAGTAATGAACCGATTTTCTTAGCTTGTCTAATCGTTTCTCATCGAATTCTCTTTTCTTCTCTCTTTTCATTGTTGTATATTCCTTTCTTTCCTTAACATAAAGTGTTTTACGTTCTTTTTTTAGCTCTTTGATATTGCTTCAAACATCTTTTGACAATTCTTTTCTTTTTTCCACACTCGCTGTCAAACCAGTCATTCACTTCTCTCTCCTTTTCCCCCACAGATCTCACCATACAACCTGCAGCACTAAACAGAGCATTCATAAACAACTCTAAACATGAGTTTACATCAATGTTAAGGAATTGTATGGCTCTTTCGGTACAGTGTTTAAAACTCTTCTGAGTTAATTTCCTCCCTATAGGTTTCTGCACATTCTTCAGACCATATAATGCGGTTTTCTTCACAAAAACACTGGACTTTCTTCTTTCTTATTAATGCTACCCATTTTTCCATTTCATTTCCAATGGAAGATGCCAAGAGAACAAACTATCCCCAACCTTCATACTGCAATGTTTGAGCAGGTCTTGTGATACAATAAAATAATCAATAACACTGCTATCACTAGGTGACACAAAGGTGAATTCTCCTTTTGAAGTGTCCACATACGTTCCATTCACAATTTTAAGATCAAACATGACACATAAGTCCAAGAGAGATTTGCCGAACTTATTTATGAACAAATCCTTAGAGCGTCGCACTGAAGTTTTTTTTTTTTTCTTCTGTATTTGCGTTCATATTTCCTATGCTAATGTTAGAGACACACTCGTCATCATCACTATCATCATTATCAACATCAACGACATAATCAACATCATCATCCTCGTTATCAGCAGCAGCAACAGCAACAGCATATCATCATCATCATCATCATCATCATCAAACACCAGTGACAAATCATTATCATCATTTCCAACACTAGGAAAGAAATTAGACATACATTCAGCTTTGGGTTGTTGGCGGCCTGTGCGGGCATTCAAATCACCCAATAAGAGGAGACTGTCATCATTACTCTCAGTTATTTCCAGCAAAGTGTCTTC
Organism: Conus betulinus; assembly: GCA_016801955.1. Taxonomy (NCBI): domain Eukaryota; kingdom Metazoa; phylum Mollusca; class Gastropoda; order Neogastropoda; family Conidae; genus Conus; species Conus betulinus. Next base: position 123,896 of record JADBJO010001804.1, on the reverse strand, counting down.
CAGCCACAGAATTCCATCTTTGATAACAGAGTGATTGTATGTCGACCCTCCCTCAGGCACCACATAACAGGCAACTATCAATACATCTTTGTTCACATCAAATACCTTTTGGTTTACTTTTAACACTACCATGTTGTCACCATTTACATTGATCTGGGTCACATTCTTTGAAGACTTTTCTTATCATTAGAAGAACGCCACCCGAATTACGACCTTGTTTGGAAAATTTCTTAGCAGGTGCATGGAACTGAACAAAAATCGTGAAAAATACCAGAAAAATTAAATGTTTTGTCGACAAACGTTTCTGTTAGGCAAACCAAATCAAAGCCATTTACATAATTTGTAAAAGATACACCACACAGTTTACTGTAAAAATTTTCAACATTGTAGTTGAGAAATGATATTTCATTTACCTGATGGTCTAGCCTGCCCTATTTCGAATTGTGTTTAGAGCGCAGAGATCTGTCACTTCCACTTTCCGTCAAAATGATGTTCAATCCAGTCTGTGCGCATTAACCACTTCCTCGCACTGCACTGTGGGTGGTCACTCTTCCCTGTAAACGCCGTGACCCGCTGTTGTCTGCAGTGCCAGAAGATGTCCCCCTGCCTGTTACACCACGCACACACTGAGACACGTCCCCTGTCACCTGATGACGGGAACTGGACGTAAAGGTCCTGCTACTGCCTGGTGAACAGTCAGAAGGTCGTTCTTTGCTGCACAGTTTCCTCACCGAAGCAGACATCTGGCCTGAAGGAGAAGGGTCACGCGCCACGCTGATCTTGTCAGAGGACTGGTCGCAACTTCCTCTGATGTCCTGTTGACTTGGAGGAAAACCCCCCATGTCGCCGGCACACACCGCACGCTGTTCCCCTTCTGTTCCCACCGCTACCACTGCTTTCTGCTGCACCTGATTGGCTGGGGACTGTCTGACGTCACAATGACGACGAGGGGAATCCCCGGTATCACTGCCATCGGTCCCGCGCCGGCAGTTTAACTTCCCGTTCGTACCAGCCGTGATCCTGTCACCTCGTGTCGCCTCCGTTGCTGCTACTTCTGCATACGTTCGCGGATCGGGTCTGCGCGGTCCGACCGTCAATTTGCCTCGCACAAAATAGGCTGCCTTACCCTCTCGTTTTGCCTTTGCCACTGTTTCTGCCTGTCTCCTCGTCAGATCGTTTGCCAGCCTGACCCCTTTCTTCCCCAGTTCATGGCGTAATTCTCGATCGCGAATTGATTTCACTTTATCTTTTCATTGTCGAAACTTCACAGTCACTGGTTTGGGATCACCTCCTTTCGACTGACCTACCCTATGTGCACGGACAATGTCTTCATCTGTCCATGCTCTGTATCCATTGACACTGTTTAAGATGTCGACAGTACAACGGGCACACGTGTCGTAATCTTCTTTTTCATTGGGTGGGATACCAAAGAAGCGCAGGTTGTCTCTTCTGGCAAAAACTTCCTGTCTGTCGAGCTCCTCTGTCATTTTCACTAATTGTTCCTCCAATCTGGAAACTGTTGCTGACAAGTTCTGTGTCTCTTCCCTACCCTCTGCCGTCCTGTCATACAGTTGATCCAGATCCACAGACATGCTTTCCACAGCAACTGACAGTCTGTTTTGCTCCGCTTCCACATGGCCACAGCGATCGTTGATTTCTTTGCATTTCTCCGATACTGCTTCTAGTCTGACTTAATATCGGACAGCTCGCTACCTATAACGGAATTCGGTTCTCTCTGCTGTTCTCTGTGTTCTGTTTCAATTCTTCCTTTCGTTCTCTAAGCGCTAACAGGATTTCCGCCGCAATATCAGGACAAATGGCACTGCTATCTTTAGTCGGTATTCGATCTGTGTTGCCATTGTCTGTGTCCTTGTCGTGGTGTGGGAGCTTGTGTACCTCTGTGACCCAGAGCTATGCCAGCGGGAGCTGTATGCTCCTGGTAGGGCCACCCAAGCTGGACAGGTAGAAGGGTAGAGGTCAGACTAATGTAGACCAACTCACCCGGAGGTTAAACAGGTTTGTGTGGGGCGAACACCCCTTCTTGGGCAGATGGGGCTCATTAGTCTGGGAGACAGCCCACCTAAGAGAAGGAAAACTCTGATCTCAAACCTCCGCTGCCTTGCGGCTATACCCACCCTTAGGAAAGGCTTCGGAAGTCAACCCTGAGGAAAAATCCGGAGTCGGAGTCCCCAAGGCAGTCCGAGGCTGTATACAGCAACGTTCTGTCAACTCCTGAGACGGCACTGGAACCATGTGTATCGGCGTTTTGCCTTTCCAATGGACCATTCCAGCGACGTGGAGGGGGGGGGGGGGGGGGGGGGGGGGTCTGCTGCATGGGTAACAGTTTGCCCTCCATACTTACTTACCCAGGCTTTGCGCTCTGGAGAGGCCACTCCAGCTTCGCTTTGCAGCGTCGACAAAACACGGGAAGTAGCAGTCTACCGGTTATAAGTCTGCATACTCAATTGGCGTAGAGTCAGACGCCAGGGGCTGCTTCCGACGGTGGGAGAGATCATCGCATCTCACTGGGCAGCTATCACCCGCCTTTAAGCTGGGCAGCCCCCAGCCAGTAAGGTGCTGCCCGCCACAGTCCGTTAGCCTCACTGGGTGCGTGGGGTTTAGGGTGAAAACCGACAAGCGGATCGATAACTATGCACCAGGCAACAGAAAAATGAAAACTTCCGCCCTTAAAATGGGTACGTGGAACGTAAGGACAATGATACCAGGCTTTCTGACGACCTGCAGGAAGTAAACGATGTTCGCAAGACAGCCGTCATCGACAGAGAACTGAGCAGACTGCAGATGGACATTGTCGCCCTTCAAGAAACCAGGCTCCCAGAAACAGGATCTGTGAGGAGAGAGAGACTTCACCCTGTTCTGGCAGGGCAAACCATCAGACGAGGACAGAGATCACGGCGTGGGATTCGCAGTTAGAAACAGATTATTGGAGTCTATAGCCCCACCAGTAGAAGGAATTCATCGAATCCTGTCTCTCTCCGACTCCAAACATCATCGGGACCAGTCAGTCTAATTAGTGCCTACGCACCAACTTTGGCATCCACACAGCAGAAGCAAAAGACAAGTTTTATGACGACCTCAGCGCTGCTATAAGGAGAATTCCCGACAGAGATTTACTGTTCATCGCAGGCGATTTCAACGCCAGAGTAGGTGTCGATCACAACTCCCGGCCCACCTGCTTGGGTCAGTTCGGCACTGGGAAAAATGAAAGAGAATGGCCAGCGCCTGCTAGAGCTCTACTGTCATCATGGGTTGTGCGTCAGTAACACCTTCTTCAACACGAAGCCTCAGCATCGAGTCTCCTGGAGACACCCTCGATCCAAACACTGGCATGAGCTCGATCTGATCCTCACCAGACGTGTCAACCTTTCCAGCATCAAGATCACTCGCAGCTACCAGAGCGCCGATTGTGACACTGACCACTCTTTGGTGTGCAGCAAAGTGAAGCTCCGCGCGAAGAAACTGCACAGTAGTAGGAGAAAGGAGGGCCGGCCTCGCATCGACACCAGCAAAACACGCGATCAAAGAAAAGCGGAGGAGGAGTTCGCGCGCGTGTTGGAGGATTCTCTCCCTGGCCCACCCACTGCAAATGCCCAAGACCGATGGGAACACTTCAGAGATGCTGTCTACAAGGCCGCCATGTCCACCTTTGGCAAAAAGACCAGCAAGTCAGCTGATTGGTCGAAGCCCATTTAGAAGAAATGGACACCAGTCATCGAGGCCAAGAGAAAAAACGCCCTGACAGCATACAAAAACAATCCCAGTGAGCAGAACCTCCAGGTTCTCCGTGCTGCTCGCAGCAAAGTCCAGCAGTGTGCAAGGCAATGCGCCAACGATTATTGGCTTCAGCTCTGCTCCCAGATCCAGATCGCAGCTGACACAGGCAACATTAAGGCGATGTATGACGGCATCAAGCAGGCACTGGGCCCAACACAGAAGAAAACTGCCCCTTTGAAATCAGCTACAGGGGAGGTGATTCAGGACAGAGAACAACAGATGGAGCGCTGGGTAGAACACTACACTGAGCTATATGCAAGGGAAAAATGTAGTCACAGAAGATGCCCTGAATGCCATAGAGCGCGCCTACCAGAACTGGAAGAGCTTGACAGAGAACCAACCATAGACGAACTCAACGAAGCCCTGGACTCTCTTGCCTCTGGCAAGGCACCAGGGAAAGACGGTATTCCCGCCGAAGTACTGAAGTGCTGTAAAGAGAGACACTTATCACCGAGTTGCATGAAATCCTCTGCCTCTGCTGGAGTGAAGGCGAAGTACCACAACAAGACATGAGGGATGCTAACGTCGTCACACTGTACAAAAACAAAGGTGACAGAAGCGATTCCAATAATTATCGTGGCATATCCCTCCTTAGTATCGTTGGGAAAGTCTTTGCACGAGTAGTACTGAAGAGGCTCCAAGTACTTGCAGAGCAAGTTTATCCTGAATCGCAGTGCGGTTTCCGTGCCAACAGATCCACTATAGATATGATCTTCTCCCTTAAACAACTTCAGGAGAAATATAGGGAGCAAAGGCAGCCACTCTTCATTGCCTTCATAAATCTCACAAAGGCTTTCGATCTGGTCAGCAGGGATGGCCTCTTCAAGATAGATTGGATGTCCACCCAAACTTCTCAGCATCATCAGATCCTTCCACGAAGACATGAAAGGCACTGTCGTCTTTGACGGCTCAACATCAGCTGCCTTCAACATACGGAGCGGAGTGAAACCGGATTGAGTCCTGGCTCCCACCCTGTTTTGGAAACTTCTTTGCTGTGATGCTGAAACACGCATTTGGTCCTGCAGCTGAAGGTATCTACCTCCGAACCAGGACAGACGGAAAGCTCTTCAAACCTCTCCAATTAAAGAGCCAAGACTAAAGTCAAGCTGAGGTGCCTGCGTGACTTTCCTCTTTGCAGACGACGCAGCAGTAACCGCCCACTCAGCCGAGGACCTACAGCAGCTCATGACTTGCTTCAGCGATGCCTGCCAAGACTTCGGGCTTACCATAAGCTTGAAGAAAACACAGGTCATGGGACAGGATGTTGACTCTCCCCCAGTCATCAGCATCAATGACCATGAACTGGATGTCGTCCATGACTTTGTTTATCTGGGCTCAAATATCTCAGACACCCTCTCACTTGACGCAGAGCTCAACAGGCGCATCGGCAAGGCAGCTACCACCATGACCAGACTGACAAAGAAAGCATGGAACAACAGCAAGCTGACCGAGCACACAAAGATCCAGATCTACAGAGCCTGCGCGTCGTGAGCACCCTCCTGTATGGGCAGCGAGTCTTGGACTTTGCGTGCCCGACAAGAGCGAAAGCTCAATGCTTTCCATATGCGTAGCCTCCGACGCATTCTGAACATCACCTGGCAGGACAAGGTCCCAAACACACACTGTCCTGGAAAGAGCCGGATGCACCAGCATGTACACGCTGCTGAAACAGAGACGTATGCGCTGGCTCGGCCATGTCGTGCGCATGGATGACGGACGGATCCCTAAAGACCTCCTCTATGGAGAACTTGTGCAGGGAAAAAAACGTCCCACAGGCAGACCACAGCTGCGATTCAAAGACGTGTGCAAGAGGGACCTAAAAGCCTTGAACATTGACCAGAACAACTGGGAAGCAACAGCCCTCGAACGGTCAGCCTGGAGACAGACTGTGCAGAAAGGTCTCTCCAAGTTCGAAGAGACACTCGCTCAGCAGCACGGGGAAAAGAGAATGAGAAGAAAGGCTGCAGCCAGGCAGACAGACCAGCGTCAGACTTCACCTGTGCCCTCTGCCATTGGGACTGTTATTCCCGCGTCGGACTGGCCAGCCACACCCGTCGCTGTACCAGAATAGACACCTAGAGCGCAACTCCTATTCGGGAGCCGGAATAGCTCAGTTGGTAGAGCGCCTGTCTCGTAATCTTGGTGATCCTGGGGTTGCGGTTCGAACCTCTACCTGGGCGTTTCGGTACAGGAGGATTTTTCCCTCGGAGTTAACATTGGTTCTGACTCCATTTCCCATACAGTCCTTCGAATGAGACACCGAGGTTCCGTGTGTGAAGGAAGTAAGGAAAATGAGTGATCGATATTGAACGATACTGACTGGATGGCACGGGAAACGACTGAATGAAGCGCCAGCTGGCAGCTCTTCAGTCGGCACTACCCAGGTAGGCAGCCCGTTGTGTAAACGAGTGTTGATTGTAAAGTGCTTAGAGCTTGGTCTCTAGCCAAGAATAGGCGCTATATAAGTATTATTATTATTATTATTATTAAATCTATAGTCTTCCGAGACTGAAGGATGCCTACCGAGGTCACAATGACCTGGTCTGTCAGCTTTACTCGAGTCGAATGTGCCGGAAGTATCCAACATTGTACTTCTCGGCACGTCTTGCAAAAAGCTGACATCACATGATTCACAAATACACAACTTGTATGCAAGTTCACGGAGAGGGTGAATCACGACCAACACTGTCCAAAACCACAGCACAGCAGCGACATCACTCCATATTGACAGTGTCACACACACTTCGTCGCTTTCCCGCCCTGAACATGGATGTTGGCACAGTTTGTCACTTGACACTCTGCCACAAAAAAATGCCGATTCTGGCCCGCCACAATGACAAGTCAATCATTTTTTTTTTTCACTAAATAGCTTACTGATATGCTGCACTGCCATAGCTGACACTGGTGTATTTTCCTGACTCAATTCACCTCACAAGCGGATCAAATATGACGAGCTCTTCATGGAGACAGCCGTACCGCCGATATTTTTTTTCGCGTCCCCGAGAGAGAGAGAGAGAGAGAGAGGTGAGAGAGAGGGAGAGCGAGCGGAAGGGAGGGACAGGTGAGAAGGAGCAAACGAGACGGAGAGAGAGGCCAGACAGACAGACAGAGACAGTGACAGGGAGAGAAAAGCGCGCGCGCACGCGCGCGCGCGTGTGTGTGTGTATAAAGAAAGCTTGCTCTTATGTCTTAGATTGAAGAAATAGGGGGAGAGAAGCATTCATATCTGCAGTGGTAGATAATTCTGCCTATATAATAGTATGTGCTTGACAGGGTGAATGGGGAATAATAAATGCTTCTCAAAATGAGCCTTCAGCAAGCTTATAGTCTCCATGGGGAGAAAACTCACTAACTTATAACTCCTGTAGAAAGAAACTCGTGGACAGCGTGGCAGCAGAGAGTCCTCAGAAGAGGAGCCCCCTTCAAGCAAGTGTTTCGGCCCTTATCTCCTGACACTCTAGGGGGGCTGGGCCACACCCGGTTCATGACTCCGGGTGTCCCTCTGCTGCCCCTTTTTTCCCATCTTGGGATGAGCCATGGCTGGGATTCGAACCCATGACCCTCTGGACATGCTCATTTCCACTTAATGGCTCGCACTCCAACCACTGAGCCAGTGGGACACCTGATATTTGTAGGAAGTTTAGCCTTATGAAGTTCACTTTTGTTCCTCCTTGACCAGATCCAGCTTGAGCACCTGTCTGCCGCTTCTGCCATTGCTTTCAGGGCTCTGGTTTTTTCCCTCCTTGAAACAAGTAGAAAATATAAAAAGATAACCTCCTAAGACACAAGTGCTGAGAGCCAGTTCTTGGAATGAATCCGCAAGGGACTAAATTACAATAAACTAATAAATTCTGGCCCTCAGCTCTTGTGTCTTAAGAGGTTATCTTTTTATACTTTCCACTTCTCACAAGAAAATGTAGCTTGTTTTGCTCTTTCATGATTTTCTTTTGGTTCTTAGGTGGCACCTTTTTTTTTTTTTTCAACAACAAAAATACTACGGTATTGCACACCGGCCTTTTTCTGGGATAGCATTCTTCTTAAAATCGAAAAGGCAGAGGAGGAGTCAAGTTACCACTTTCCACGGTCACTGAAGATAAACAATCAGGTTTCGAAATAACGGTATCTAACCAGAAGTTATTTAGCTGATGAATGTTGTACCCTTTGGAGACTATAAGCTTGCTGAAAACTCATTTTGAGAAACATTTTATTATTCCCGTTCACTCTCTCAAGCACATACTGTTAGTTAAGCAGAATTATCTATCGCTGCAGATATGAATTCTTCTCTCCTCATATTTCTTCAATCTAAGACATAGGAACAAGCTTTGTTTATTATTAAATACTTCTTGCAGCCATTGCAACACCGAGCTGCTCTGTAAGTTGCTGGAATAGTGCTCGGTTACTTATCCCTGGAATTTCTTAGTTTACTATGTGCACACACACACACACACACACACACACACACACACACACACACACACACACACACACACACACACACACACACACACACACAGAAAAAAGAGATAGCACCGTTCTGCAAATAGAATCACACACAAGACCCACCTCATAGAGAAAGCTGTGCTGCATGGGATCGCAGGCCAGCACAATGCCACAGCCATACTGTAAGCCGACCTTTGTGGCCGTCTGCTGGAAGTTGCTGACTCGGACGTGTCGCCCGTGGTTGTCATGAAACCGAAGAGGTGTGGGCTGGAGGGGGTGGGGGATATTGTATATAGTACTGAAAAACATTATCAACGTAACGACGATGATGAAAATGTCACTGACTGTCTGTCTGGATGAGTGTCAGCGTTCGGGGATAAGGCAAATCTGGCGAGTAAGGGGAAAGAATACAAACAGCGGTCTCACTGTGCACCGCCCAGTCAACAGACAGCAAGTCGCAAAAGAAAACTGACGGCACAAATTCCACATGCAACGTAAATAAATGACCTTTCAATCACACGCGCTCAAATACGCACAAGCAGGACAATGGCCAGTGGAGAGTCACCATCTGAGGAACTCGGAAGACCAAATGCCATAGACGGTGTAACACTATGTAAATATCCAAAGGAAAGGAGGGGGGGGGGTGGGGGTGGGTGGGGGGGGGGGGGGGGGGGGCCGAAAGAAAACACTTCCCAAAAGGCTCACGACAACTATAGGGGGATCACGCCTAAATGTGTAAGGGAGATCTCGGTTTCACTCCTCAAATTAGAACACTATCACTGATTACCAAAAGACTTCTCAAGAAAAAAAAAAATTCCAAAGGAAAAGAAATGTTTATGTCTCGCAGCTCTTCAATGAATCTCGACCCCCAGCCCCGAGAGAGAGAGAGAGAGAGAGAGAGAGAGAGAGAGAGAGAGAGAGAGAGAGAGAGAGAGAGAGGAGTCATAACGCTTGAGCTGTTTGATAGGGAAACTACCGAAATTCTACATCAGAAGAATTTGAAAATTGAAAAGAAAAGAAGAAAGAAAAATGAAGAGGGGTGCTGACAGAACTGAACGTACAACCTGCGAATGTTCAGCTTAGCTTGAAAAAAAATCCGAGAAATGAATATGTTCACAATACAATCACATTCCTTTGCAGGTATTTAGCACGGAATTCTATATTCTAATGTATTCCGTTTCATGCTAAAACATAGAGCATCAGCAAATTTTTTAGCAGTACGAAATATACTTAGTATGATACCATGTATATCAATCAAAACGAACAAAACAGTTGTATCAGAAACGAACCAATTATTTCCAAATCATTCACGCGCGCTCGTGCATATATGAGTGTATACAAAAACGAAACACGTAAGGGGCATGAATCACTTACTTTGACAATCCCAATGCTGTTCACTGGTGAGACCGAGACCTGACCCAAGCCGGACAGTTCTTCTCCAAATCGAGTCATGGCCTCTTTATCCAGGGTCAGCTGTAAGGCAGACACGACCTTGGCCTCCCAGCGGCAAAACGCTCGTGTGGTTCAGCTCCGCCACGCGCGCCTGCATCGTCGTCACCATCGTGTCGACCACCTCGCGGTTCTTCATCCCCTGGCCCTGCCGCACCACTCCTTTGTGAGTGCTCAGCTTTCCTCTGCGCTGCAGCAAATACTCCTTAGCTTCCCGGACTGCAGCCTGGATGTAGTCTCGCTCTTTGAGCGTCTGTTCCTTCAGACGTTCCTCCCAGGCCCGAACAGAAGATTCTAAGCCGTGTGCCGTGTCTTCGATCTCAGCGATGGCCGTGGAGACGTATTGTTCAGTCGCCTCCCAGTGCCGGTCCAGCAGGTCAACAGCTCGTTGGATCTCCTCTTCTCCGGCAGTCAGCTTCTCTCCACCAGGTTCTCCAGCGACAGGCTCGCCTCCTCAGCCTTCTCCTCCAGCTCCACGAGGTCGGAGCACGCTCTGTGTTTCGTGGAAGCGCACACCAAGCAGAGGGAAATGCCATGCGACGGGCAGTACAGCCTGCAGGTTTCGTCGGGTGCGCTGCGCAAGTGGTCGGACGCTTTGATGCTAGCGTCTGGGCCGTGAGGGACGTCAGGTCCTCCACCACGTGGTTCCTGGACATGGACAACTTCGTGTGGGCTTTCTTGCAAGAGCAGCACATCATGTCGCCGCACTGTAAGCAGAGAGCGGTCGCCGCCACATCTTCACAGGCAAGGCAGCCGTGGGTCTTGGAGAGCAGACGTTCCGCTTCCACGAGCTTTTCCATGAAGAGGTCAGTGGGGAAGCCGTCAGCAATGCTTTCTGCATCCACATCCGCATTTCTTTCTCCAGGCTGTAAGATGGCGCATCGGCACAAAGGACAGGCGGCGTCCTTCTTGCTTTGGATCCAGGACACCAGGCAGTGATGACACAGATGGTGTCCGCAAGGAAGCAGCTTAGGTCTGGTCAGCAGCTCGTGGCAGATGCTGCACTCTCCATCGCTTGGTTCATCGCTGCACGTGACAGCCGTCGCCATGGTTGTGTTTGTCACCGATGAGCTGTGTAGACACCAAGAACACCGATGGCATGAGCTAGTTAGCCCCACTGTTCACAAGTGATGGAAATTATGAAGAAAAAAGAATGAAACAACGTATCAATAAATGAGCAGACGAAATTATGAAAGAATGAAGAAATGAAAGGCTATACAAAAATGTACGAGGGAAAAAAACCTCATACACAAGTAAGCAAAATAGAAGACTGAAACTTCTAACACAGACAAAAGAACAAGGAACACTATGATGGGAAGCTTTTGTATTATATTTCTTGTTTGGTTATGTACACAATCATGGGATTTTGCTTTACACTTCATGCTCGGCTAAGCATACTTAGCATAATTAATTTTTGCAATCTAAGGACATTTTTTAAGGTCCACTTTTTTCGAGGTTAACTCAATAAACAGACACGCCGCCTGGCGTTTTACGTCTGCAGCGAGTTGCGGAAAGTTGCCTCCCCCTTTTTTTTTTTCAATTCTATGGCCTAATAAAAGATTTCCGTTGGTCCGCAGCAATTGCTGATGGGAAAGAAGGGCTGGTTTATGTGTTTGACATCGGAAGTACAGTTATCCAAACAGGAAGTACAATACAAATTCACCATTTGGTGTCATTTACTGTACCCAGTCAAATCCTTGCAGAATTTAAAGCAAGAGGAGAGGGGGACGATTGCCCTAATGGTTCATGGTCTGAGAAGTAGGAATGCATGTGGATGATTAACCGCGAAGATTATGCCCCTTGAGCCACCAGCTCTGTCACGAAGAAGTGCTCGGAACAGGACTTGATAAAGAGATGTTCTGATTGCCAAACGGTTGCCTCTACAGTGTGCTGAAGAGGCACAGAGCACTGGGATGCTGCTGACGATACGAACACCCTGATCTCGTACGCTCTGGGGCTCAGGATAGCAGTGTCTCTAACAGCCTGACAATATGTCCCATGGATGGTCTTCGAAGGTAGTCCAGCGATGATGCCAGCAGAGGCAGTCTTCCTCTCTGCTTCCGTTGACAGAGATGAGGAGCTGTTGGTGGGAGAAGTGCACTAGTCGGGGCCGTTCCCAACAGTACCACAGACACATAGATAAGTCCCGTCCAAGGATCCCCGAGGTCAAGAGAATATTGATGAATAGGATAGGTAAGGTAAGGAAATGTTGCTTAAAGTCCAGCCGACCGCACAGGGCCATATCAGGGCTGGCATAGGATAGGTGACGGAGTGCCCGCTTCTTAGCTCTTGTGATGAACGACATCGCAAAGAGGTCGATCATCGGCCAGAACCAATGATTATAACGCCTTGGAACACTCTCGACTGAGATTCCACTCCATGTTAGTTAAGGACAGTGCTGGGCCGTGATGTGGGACTGCTCAACCACGTTGTACTTTTCCGCAATGTGCTTGGAGCTGTGGTGGATCCCCTGAGCGTGTCACTTAGGAAAGGAAGCCTCTTCCCCATAATTAAGGCTGGATGATGAGTGTGTCCCCCCCCCCCCCACCCCACCCCCCCTCGGCTCCAGCCCCCGGCTTAACTCCCTAGCCCCCATCTCAAATGCAACACTCTGTCCTACCTAAGCGTTTGCCCTCTTTCATTCATATCAAATGCAACACTGGTACTGTCCAAGTCCCTATGAAAGGCGCTCATGTATAACTGATAGCGGGGGATAGAACAGGGATACAGGGATACGCGACAATTAAGAGCGAGATGGGGACATCTTCAGAAAGGGTGGAAGAATCCATCCATTCGACCATGGTCATTTGTCGAAGGTTACAGAGAGATGAAGGAACCCCACTGGGTCGATAGGAACCTACGCCGTCAAAATTCTTTGTGAACATGACGTTTCTAAAAGGGTGGGGAGGGGGGGGGGGGGGGGGGGTCATAACGATCTGTTTTCCATCATTCTTAACAGGGATTGGAGAATTTGTGCACTGGCGTGCACTGCTTTACAATCTCCGTAATGTGAGCCTTGAGGTGAGCCAACTTGTCGGCCGCAGGAGAAACAGTCAGGGCTCAGTGTGTAGGAGGTCCATCTCAAGGAAAACGAACTCGCTCAGGGAGCACTGTGTCTCTCTTGGTTTGCGGCGAATCCCAGCTCAGACCCAAATCTACCATTCTGGCCGTGTGGGGCACAGGCGTTTTTGGAATGCACCAGAATTAACCCGTCGTGTCAGTCACCACCCAACTGACCCGAGTCCCGTCTGGCTTAGAACGCCATCTTCCTCACAACGTCGATCAAGAGGAAAGCAGCGGGATACAGGCCGAATGGAAGCGTTTGGAAATCAAAAACCCTGTTGTCGTAGTTCAGCGCTAATGAAGGTAGTGATAGCAGTACGTGGCACAACGGGCATATGGCGGCTAATGACACGTAGCTCTACCGATACATATTCGATCCCACTCCCGGGGAAACAAAATGCCAGCGAATGTGTTTAATCCATTTTCTTCATTTGTCCATGGGTCTTCGTGCCCCTTAGCTGGATTATAAACACACACACACACACACACACACACACACACACACACACACACACACACACACACACACACTGGCACATGAATACCCTGTGGTTGATACCTCAGGTAGCAACAACGCGCTGGGTGGACTGTAAGCTGGGAAGTCTACAGATGCGCGGAGGAGGACTGGCCTCCATTTCTCCCTGATCTGGGATAGGGAGTCCCTCTTAATGTTTTTCTTCTTCTGTGGGAAAGTGTTGAGAGTAGACAGACCGAGGATGGGTCTTCACGTACAAAGGCAATCTAGACTGACAGACAGTTGAGAGTAGATGGCCGCACGAGTGGCTTCTCATTCCACGAACGCTTCCCGTCGTGAAGATGGGCAACTTTGCAGCTCGATCACCACGTTCAGCTCAGCCTTGTTGGAACTGCCAGCAGGGAAAGTGCCTCTGGGGACTGGGGATGGGGTGTCTGGCAGCTTGCAGGGAGCAGACTTCCCAGTCTCAAGCACCAGCATTATCCGTCTACCGAGTCTCAGCTGTCGCCATTGAGCGGCATGGTGAAAGCTAAAAGGAGGGCGAACTAAGAGAGGGAACGAGGATTTAGCGCGTGTGACCGTTTTGAATCCCAGCACAAAGGGAGCCACATACCGTTTGGGGCAGGAAGGAATGCGCGGGGGGGGGGGGGGGGGGGGGGGGGGGGGGAACGATGACTAAACATGACGCGAAGCATTGAAAAAACAAGTCTCAAATTCCGTGACCCTTCATGCCCTGCTCCCATGGTAACCTCAATTTCGATGTCCTCTCCACGTCTGTGGCCTAGGTTTGGTTCCGTCGGGGTCACCAGTATCGGTGAGTCCCATGGAGGCTGTCGTTGGACGGACGCGGTGGGCGCCCTCCGGAGGGAGAGCTCACTCACGCCGGCTCCTCGACTAAGCAATTGTTGTCGTCAGTAGGGGGCTTAGTATGTGGTGTCCTGCATATGTTAGATCAGAACAGGCGCCACTGAACACTGAAGTGACTCGGCATCAGTGCAGTGTCTCCTCCGGTGGGTTGCCTCTTAACGACTTGACATTGACTGCTCCCTGTGGATTGCTGGTGCCGGGGCTGCGGCGGGGCCGACCGGGCTGTGGCTGTGAACGGGGTGTCGAATGAGCGGCGTGGGTGCACTGCCTCTGAGGTAGCGCAGAGGTTGGGACAGCAAAAAAACAAACAAACAAACAAACAAACAAAAACCCATGACGCCGATGTCCATGTTTAGCTGTTTTATGTCTTGAAGCGCGCGCGCGCGCACGTGCGTGCGTGCGTGGGCGTGCGTGGTGCGTGCGTGCGTGCGTGCGTGTGTGTGTGTGTGTGTGTGTGTGTGTGTGTGTGTGTGTGTGTGTGTGTGTGTGTAATCCAGCTAAGGATGATGGCTACTGTATCTGAAATACGGCCAAACTACCACAGGGTTAGTATCTATCTCCCTCCCCCAGGGGTAAGTTGTAACGGGTACGATTAAAACTGAAACAAAATCTATGTTTGTCCAACTCTTATTATAACTTCTATGAAAACTGAACATAACTCTGTGCAAAATGAGAACACATTAATAATACTGTCCACTGTCTCTCCCCCTTCCCTAGGGGCAGGTGTAATGGGCGCAGAAAGACTAAAAGATTAATGTCACTGTCGCCCAGTCTTTCGGCGTCTTAGACAATGTTATTCTGCGAGAGACACCCCACGCCTGGAGGTACCAGGTGCAGACAGCTCCTTCATGCCTGGTTGATTGAAGGGTAATGGTCGGGCGAGGGCCCTGGGGTACTTGTCTCTTTGTCGGTGAAGATGGTGCCACACCAGAGTCCTTAGGGGTCAGGCTGCCATCTGTTGGGGATGTCCCAGTCCAAGGCTGCAGGGTATGTGCATCGGGGAGGTGGGACAGGTGAGGCCGGAGCAGGTGTCAGTGGCTGCCGTGTGTCGGATGTCGTTTACAGGGCGTCCGGAGCGGAGGCCACACGTGGAGGTGCCACTGGCGGTGGCAATGGGGGCTCGGGGGATGTGGGTCGGGCATCAGGTGAAGTGACTGGTGGGGTGTAAGGGTGTGGGGGAATGGATGCACGTTGTGGTGAAACGGGATGAACTTCCGCAGGTGTTGGCGAGTCCGGATGGTGGCTCGCCCTGACCCATCAACACGGGTAACGTGCTGATGGTGTTGGCGAACCTCCACCACAATGCCAGTGCGTTCCCACCGTCTAGGTAGTTGCCACGCAGGTTTTGCAGGTAAACCGCAAGAGGAGGCAGGCGACGTGTATGTTCACTCCAGCGTTCATGCTCCCGAGGGTGTCTCTTCGCCAGGGCAGCTTCCCTCTGGGTCATGAGGTCCCTCCAGGCTTCATGGGGTGTGTGTATCTGCCCAGCAGGATGGGGATTGCATCACGCACGGGTCTCCCAAAAAGGACCATTGCAGGGGATGTCCTGGTCTCGGGATCGACAGTGTTCCTGTAAATAAGAATGGCCCTCTGGAATTTGTCCACATCCAAAGAACCAGTTGGGCCGATGTTGTCCACAAGCATGCGTTTTACAGTTTTCACAGCCAATTCGGCCCGGCAGTTAGCATGAGGAAAGCCAACAGAAGTGATCCAGTGACGGACTCCCCAGGACTTCAGGAACTCCTGTGTTTTGCCTGAAGTGAACTGGGGTCCTCCGTCGCTGTCGAGTTCCTCTGGGATTCCAAAAGTGGCAAATGTTTCTCGAAGGCGTCAGATGAGGCCATCAGCTCCTGATACGGACCTGTAGACCATTGGCCAATGGGAGTACCTGTCCACAATGACAACGTAGTCTGTGTTGTTGTATGTGAAGTAGTCACTGCAAACCATCTGGAACGGGTGATCTGGTAGCCTGTTGTCTGATGGTGGCTGCATGTGGTTGGATTTTGCCATGCGCGCGGTGACAGTGCGTGCACTCCTCACGGACACGGGTGATATCAACAGAGATGTTCGGCCAATAAACGGAGTCCTTTGCTCGGGCACACATGATGTTGACGCCCTGGTGTGCTGCATGGAGGGACTGCAGGATGGTAGGGCGGAGAGAGGGCGGGATGACGACCCTCTGGCCCATCAGGACAACACCGTCAACAACACAGAGGCTGCTACTGAACCTGTGGAAGGGACGCAGAGTAGCTGGGACCTGTCTGCAGTTGGATGGGAAGCCCTCTTCAATGAGCTGGACGAGCTGCCGGAAGGTGGGGTCGAAAGCTGTGGCCTCCTGCACCATGTCCCATGTAACAACTGGGCGACTGTCCAGGGCACAGAGGGCGACAGCGGCAGCTGTGATTGTGGAGGGGTCATTTGTTTCATCCATGCTGTCACCATCTCAGGGCTTCCTGGTGAAAGGAAAACAGAGTTCAGCTCCAAAGGGTCACCGCCCAAGCCGGATGCCTCAGACTGATCAGCTGTGAGTCTGGAAGCAGCATCGGGGCCCAGGTTCTTCTTGCCTGACACGTACACCACTTCAAATCGGTATGGTAGGGTTTTCTCTCTTTAAGGTTTAAGAGACGTCTGTTGTGGATGTCTGCAAGAGATCGATCATTCAAGATTTGTAGAAGCAGTTTGTGGTCCGTGACAACAAAGAGGTCAGTGCTTCCTAAGATGTAATAGCGTGTCTGGTGAAGGGCGTATGCGACTGCGAGCGCCTCGCCTTCAATGGGAGTATAGCGGCTCTCAGCAGGTGTGGGTTTGGGTGGTGGTGTACTACTGTGCTTCGGGCAGGAACATGTTGTCTCAACTGACTCTGATGAGGTTGCCATGCAGCGTGGGCTTGGCTCTGGAACAGGGAATGTAGGGAGTATAACGCCAAGCGCAGACAATGCTTCCCTACAGCAGAATGCCTTGGAGATCTGTTTGGAGACATAGTATAATTGTTTTGAGACAACAGCAGAGCCCGTCGCATCGCAGGCTGTGATGGAGACAACAATAGCGCCCAGGACTCCTAGATCCTGGTCATTAGCACCCTTCATCTTGAGCGTCACAGGGATCAGGTCACTGTCCTCAATGCCTAGTATGCGGGCGACTGACAAGGGGGATGACAGTACTCTACTCTGGCAGCCCGTATCTGCAACCATGGATATGTTGGCAGACTTTAGTCTATGAGGGTTTGTATGGGGCTTCCGAACGCAGAATTTTCTTCTGGCAGCACGGACATTTGCACCGGCAGCATGGTGGGGTTTGGAGGGACGGGCTATCCACTGGCTATCGAAGACGTGATGATCTAGACAGACGGGGTTTCGTGACCTTGATGTGCTCAATGTCTTTGTTGAAGAGCCGCAGTTGCTGGAAGCCATGCATAGCTGGTCAAACGTGAAGGCGTTGTCATCCAAGTCGGGCCCATGGATTGTCTCCCCCTTGGAGACTATAAGCCTGCTGAAGGCTCATTTTGAGAAGCATTTATTATTCCCCATTCACCCTCTCAAGCACATACTGTCAGGCAGAATTAACCACCCACTGCAGATATTTATGCTTATCTCCCATACATACATATATATATCTGTTAAAAAATAGGATGGTAGATAAAAGGAAGTTCTAAATATATATATATCAACTTACGGAGAACTCGGCTTTGGTGATCGATCACTCATTCTGCAGCGACACTGATAGTGTATATAGAGCAATCAGTACAATGAGGATGTCTCACGCATTTTCAGCGTGGGTTTTATCATACTAGAAATATATATATATATATATATATATATATATAATATATATATATATATATATATATATGGGGAGATAATTGTTCAGCATTATATATTATATATATATATTGATAAACAATAAGAGACACCGCCCACAGAGTTCATTTTTTATCCAAGCTTTCGCCAAAGGCTTCGCCGACGAGATATATATCAAGACGGAGAACTCGGCTTTGGTGATCGATCACTCATTCTGCAGCGACAACTGATAGTGTATATAGAGCAATCAGTACAATGGCGGCTCATGAGGATGTCTCACGCATTTTCAGCGTGGGTTTTGACGGACGCAGAGAGAGAGAGAGAGAGAGAGAGAGAGAGAGAGAGAAGAGAGAGAGAGAGAGAGAGATGCTCTAAACAGTTTCCTTGTCCTTAGCTTTTGCAGCGATTCCGGAAAATGCAATGACCAATCCAGTTTGGGTAATATGCAAATCAAAACCGATTTGATTGTTTAATAAAGTGTCGACAACGACAGAGAGACAGAGACAGAGACAGAGAGACAGAGAGAGACAGAGAGGAGACAGAGAGGACAGAGAGAGAGAGAGAGAGAGAGACAGAGAGGAGAGACAGACAGAGAGACAGACAGAGACGCATAAAGAAAGAGAGAGAGGAGAGACGATGGACAGAGAGAGAGGAGGAGATGGAGGAAGAGAGAGAGAGAGAGAGAGAGAGAGGAGAGAGGGGAGAGAGAGGAGAGAAAAGAGAGAGGAGAGAGGGGGAGAGAGGGAGGGAGAGAGAAGAGAGACAGAGGAGAGAGAGAGAGAGAAAGGGGGACAGAGACAGAGGGAGACAGAAAGTGAGAGAGAGAGGGGGGGGGGGGGGGACAGACAGAGAGAGAGAGAGAGAGAGAGAGAGAGAGAGAGAGAGAGAGAGAGAGGTGGGGTGGGGTGGGGGTTGGGGCTACAACAAAACAGAGACAGTAAGGCTCAATTGCATGACATGGAGCTCAGCGAGGCTGTTCGATTCGATAAGTATACATCTGTAGTGCTGCACCTGTCAAACGTTGAGATGAGAGTCCATAAAAAAGGAAAGGAAAAGGGAAAACAAAATCAGTGCGATCGACACCGAGCAATATCGTAGCGTAGGGCTGTTGGGACACATTGATATGGCGTGGAAAAAATAGTAAACGCCTATCGCACCGTTGCAGTATCGAACGAAGTGATAACAGCACGTTGAGACTTGACACACATCGCTACTGGAAGGCAAACGCAACACGACGATCATGCTCACAGTCGCGCGCGCGCGCGCGCGCGCGCGCACACACACACCCACACACACACACACACACACACACACACACACACACACACACACACACACACACACACACATTCCAGACAGAGAGAGAGAGAGAGAGAGAGAGAGAGAGAGAGAGAGAGAGAGAGAGAGAGAGAGAGAGAGAGAGAGACAGAGACAGACAGACAGACGGACGGACGGACCACAGAGAGAGAGGACGGACAGAGAGAGAGAGAGAGAGAGAGATTTCACACACCAGAGACCTGATTTCACACACAGTATTCCAAACACCTCTTCGCGGCAAGTGTAAAGGCCTACATACAAGAACACTGACAAACCACCAAATATGCTGCACTCTCTGCCAAACCCTCGCCTGTATCGACCACACAAACTTGAAACGCGGAAATGTGGTCTAAATATAGAAACAAAAACCGAAAACTACACACTATTCGGGAAAGTTGCCACAGAAAAAAGTTCCAACGACGTGGACAAACCCAAGGTATCAAGTTCGATTAACACTGGCCATGGGGACAAAAAAAATGTTGATTTCATTTCCTGAGTTTGTGTCCAGTACATAATTGGCTCTGCTGGTTGAGCTACAGCCACGACTGAAAAGCGCTGGTTACACCATGAAACAGGAAAGCTTGCGGCCAACTGAAAGTAGATTAATGACCACAGGATTTGAAACAGGTCACTCAGCTGGGAAACAAGCACTTAGAGCTTCCGACGGACGTCCGTCCGTCTTCGTCAGCGATATTGAAAGAAGACTGTAATGAATTAAAGAATGAACTCTGCGAACTTACGTGTTTGTCAGCAGCCTAATATCTTGGGGCTGGTTAAATAAGCAGGCTGTCTGGTCTATTGCTGGTGGATCAGCCTTAGTCGGGGTTTCTTGTCGTGTCGACTTGGCACGTGCGAAAATAGTAGAGTTGTACGTCCTCACAGCGAAAGCTTTTTGGCACATGTCTTTCATTCATGGTAGTCTTTGGAATTGGCACGTGCCTCAGCGTGACATTATCATAGACACAGTCTTCAGCTGACACAGCTCCTGTAGACGCCTACGGCACCGCCATGCCGCCACAATCATGTGTGACTGCGAGAGCTATTTATAGTTGGTGACAACACTCGCGTGGCGCCGTTGTGAGGTGGCATAGCAGCGAACACCAAGGGAGAGGGTGGCAGTTTGGGGAAAAGAAGCGAAATACACCGACACCCATCGTCGGCCGACCAACAGCTGAATTTGAACTAAACTTCAAAAGGAACCAGAGCTCGGAGCGGGACATGACGACGGCCCCCACACGGAACTCCCCCACTAATGCCAGCGACAAGAGTTGTCACAGAATATGCAGACCTATGTCTGCGAGTGTACTTTGTCCTAAAGACCCTCCGGCCAACAGGACATTACTCTCCCCCCATCGCCGTCGTCGTCGTCGTCGCTCGCGCGGTCTAAACTGATTTCGGTCTTTAATCAAACAACTTGGCAGCGTTCTCACTGACGCTTGTTTCACTGGTCATCTCCCTTTGAAAATATGCTGCAGGCGTCAGTCGACGTTTCAAAACTGAAAAAATAGCAGTCACTTGACTCTTGAGATTCTGCCGTACGTGTGTGACCCATAGACGGTGACTTTGCTGCACAAGCCCTGGAATGTTTCGCAGGGTTTTCCCCTCAGTGTAGCCTACGATCGAAAGAGATGATGTTAATTTCTGGGTACAGTCGAATGCACCGAGGTGGCCCCGTGCTCTGTACATCTTACTGAGTCGCTGTTGGAGTCCTGTTGGAGTTGGTTTGAGTAGTTGTGTTTTGAGAAACATGAATAAAATATAATCATGTTTCATAATTTGCAGTGAAGTGGCTGTTTTTTTTTTTTTTTCCAGCTTCTAATGCTATACTCAGAGTGATCATGGTTCTCTCTCTCTCTCTCTCTCTCTCTCTCTCTCTCTCTCTCTCTCTCTCTCTCTCTCTCTTGTTATGTGCTCTCATCTGTCTGTCTGTCTCTCACACGCACACACACACAACATACAGACACACACACACACACACACACACACACACACACACACACACACACACACACACATACACGCGCGCGCGCGCGCGCGCGCGCGCATGCACACACATATGAACACACATACTCATGCATCAATAATAGGCCATTGCCCCTATTGAAGGGGGGTGCAACAAAAATTTGTTCCAAAAGAAAAATAATACAATATAACTGATCAACATTGATACACTAAGAAACACACACAGAACGTATCTTACACGCTTTATATAGATAAATGGACAGGTTTTTAGTTGTTCTTTTCGTTATTTGATGCTAGAAGTAATCCAAGACGAAACGATTCGGATATTTATAGTACTTTAAGATGTATATACCTTACTCTTAAATCCTATAGAACGGGACAGCACAAAACAAAATGCACCTCATCTTCTGTCGCTTGTTTGCACAATGGACAAATTTCTAAATTTGTCGACTATGTAGAATCATGCATATGTATTAAATACCAATGATTTTTAACCTATATGTATGCATTGTGAAAATGTAATATAACAGTACATGTATGTAAGCTGAAATCAATTGGTGTGACCGTGGAAAATATGTCGGGTCAGTCAGCCCACGCTTCCTGGGAATCATCTTACGTCACCTCTCTCTCTCGCAGCTCGGGAAAGTGATGAGAGAGAGAGAATGTGTGTGAGGGCGTGTGTGTGTGAGTGTGTGGTGTAGATGGGGGTGTGTGTGGTGTGTGTGTGTGTGGGTGTGTGCTGTGGTGTGTGTGTGTGAGTGTGGGTGTGTGTGTGTGTGGTGTGTGTGTGTGTGTGGTGTGTTGTGCTGTGGGTTTGTGAGTGTTGTGTGTGTTGTGTGTGTGTGTGTTTGTTTGTGTTGTGTTTGTGGTGTGTGCGCGCGCGTGCGTTCGTGCGAGCGTGCGAGCGTGGCAGGCGCGCACGCGCGAGTGTGTGTGTGTTTTGTGTGTTGTGTTGTGTGTGTCTGGGGTGGAGAGACTGTGTGTGCGGGGGTGTCGGCGCGCGCCTGTGCGTGAGGAGGTGGACTGCGACGAGACGACTTACCACAGATAGAACCATACACAGTGGAGACGTTCAGAGTGTGACAGACAGTTGCACAGAGCGCGGCGAGGATGTTTGTACTTAACATGGTACATGGTGTGCACTGCGAGTCATAGTGTGTGCTCTCGGGTGCGTGTCTGTTATACGTGGGTGTTGTGTTGTGGCTGGCGCATTGTGGGGTTCGTGAGGTCGCTAGATGTGTGCCCTCGCTGTGTGTGTGACGTTGGACACTAGCAAGTCCGAGTATCGTGAGCGTGCACGCATGGCCACTGAGCGCACATGTCACAGACGGTCGTTGCACACACAGCTAGTGTTGTGTGTGTCTGTGTATCGGCACCGCATGTGTGGTGGTCAGTGTGCTGTGCCCGTGCTAGCACTGAGGTACACACACTCCGCACAAGAACGACTTATCCACACAGCTTCCACACAACACAGATAACACCGCATCGTTACCCCTGCAGTATCACTACACAACACACACAACTAACAACGCCAAACAATACCTAGAGACCCACTGGCATAATTGCCCCCCAATGCGTATTGAGTATATACCTATGATGGCGCGTGCGGACCTTGCAGCGCTTAGGACCCATATATATGAACATTCCAAGCGTGAAGTTTAAACAGGAGACGGACCCGCACAGGGACGTATGCAGCCCGAGCAGAACACACACACAACACATATATAGTGGAGCCGAGTGCGGAACAGCCCTATACGCAGTACATAAAGGCAGTAGGTACACATAACTATCCTGTTATCTTGGCGAGACATACTACAGTCTATTAAATGACGACACAGCATCGAGCCACACACCACCCCAATACACACACACATTGACACAACACAACACAACCCAAGCAGGTACGACACAGACACCATTATGTACATACTGCTTGCTTAAGCTGTGATCTCTTCACGCTCATTCTGTCATCTCACGATGAACAGCACCAGCAGCACCAGCACGACAGCGACACACACACACCACTATACACCGCACACACAGCGACACCACACCCCTTTACGCAAATATAGACGAGCACGTGTTCATGTTGTCCGCGTTACGATATTTGTAGGACTTTTGTGTTGGTTTCTTTCTTTTGACTTTACGTCAGTTCTGTGTGTGATTGGGAGAGACGACGGTGAGTGAGCGAGCGGGAGAGAGAGAGAGAGAGGACGAGGGGAGAGAGAGAGAGAGTAGGCGTGTGTGTATTTGTGGTGTGCACCCGTTGTGCGTGTGTGTATGCATCGTTGTGTTGTGTGTGTGTGTGTGTGTGTGTGTGTGTGTGGTGTGTGTGTGTGCCACACGGTGTGTTTGTGTGTGGGTACCCATGTGTTGTGGTGGTGTGTGTGTGGGTGTGTGCGCGCGATGGCGGCAAGCGCTGCGATTGTATCAGGGATTTTTTAGTCTTGCCTATTGTAAGCTTAAATGAACTGCTTGTGTGCCACCAAAGCCTGCGGAGGCAAAGTTCGTAACCTGTGTGGTGTGTGTGTGTGTGTGTGTGTGTGTGTGTTGTGTGTGTGTGTGTGTGGGTATGTGCGCGCGCGCGCGTTGTGTGTGTGTGTGTGTGTGTGTGTGTGTGTGTGTGTGTGTGTTCGTGTAGGGGTGGTGGGTGCGTACATGTGTGTCTGTGTGTGCGCTTGTATGTATGGTCGCTAGCTGAGATCATTGTAACCCTCCTTGCACTTTCAAC
>JADBJO010001804.1:87500-95000 GCA_016801955.1 Conus betulinus | reverse complement strand
AAAAGTGAGTGTGGAATAGGAGTGTGTGCGCACGAGCATGAGCGCGCGCGCGCGTGTGTGTGTATAGGAGTGTGTGCGCGTGTCCGAATGCGCGCGCGCGGTTGTGTGTGATTGCGTGTGTAGGGTGCAGAACAGAGGGGTAGGAGGCGGCGACACTGATCAGGCGAAACAAACCAGCAGCCCATGGATGACTACACTGGACTTAAACCGCAAGCGTCATAATCATTGTTAAGTTGCTCGCACCTGTGCCTGCACAGTGTGTGCGTCCGGTGTATGTGCGTGTTTGTGTGTATATGCGTGTCTTGGGGAGTGAGAGCAAGGGTTCCAGAATACCTACCTCATACCCACCACTCGCAACTTTTCTACAAGTGTTATTTAATATGATTACTTAAAACATAAACCGCATGTTGTCATCAGGAGTGAAAAATTTGTAGAAGGAAAATTAGGTGCTCAAAACTTCTTAGAAAGGTGCTACTGAATCGTTTTTTTTTTTTTCTTGATTGTTCAAAAAGCCTTTGTTCTTTGCCTTGAATATCAGTCTCAGCCTGTGATACGGATTCGGTTTTGTTTCTTTTTCGTTTTAATCTAAGCCCTGTGGCGGTGTGAATGTTGTTAGAATGAACCATACTTGCCATATGATTGTCAGAAATTAAAATTTTCGAAAATGATTATCACATCTGGAGAGTCGTGAAGAACTTGTGTGTAGCTGACCGTCTCCGTTTGTTTTTCTCGGTGTGTGTGTGTGTGTGTGCGTGCGCGCGCGCCTTCGAGTGTGCGTTTGTGTGTGAGTGCGCGCGTGTCTATACGTGAGTGCACGTGCGCATCTATGTGTGTGTATGCGCGCGCGTTTGTGTACGTCTGTGCGCGCACGTGTATGTTGATCTCTTGGCTCAGCAATGTTTTCTCTGCTCTCTCTGCTCTCTCTCTCTCTCTCTCTCTCTCTCTCTCTCTCACACTCTCACACTCACTCACACACACACACACACACATAGGCTCGCACACATAGGCACAGGCGCACACACACGCAGGCGCGCACACATACACACAAACCGTGCGCGCGCGTTACAACTAATGCCTTCTCAAACACTTTAACTTGCAGGCAATATAAGTTGTAGCGCTGGATTTTGGGGGATGTGTATGGTAGCGTAGGAAGTGGTGAGTGCATATGCGGACGTGTGCGCGCGCGCGCGTGTGTGTGTATATGTGTGTGTGTGTGTGTGAGAGAGAGATCCTCATAAAAGTTTTTTTTTTTTAATCTGTGCCATCTTGTCATCTTACGTTCACCCCATCGGCATTACTCCTACGTCACCTATCCCCGCTCCTCCAAACACACCCACATCCAGCATGATCCTTGCACCGACAGTCCAGAGAGAACAGTCCGTATCAGGTCACCACAGAGGCACCTTTGCAAAGGAGACACTGCATTGCTGCCCAGTCTCTTCGTTGGTAATCTGTGGCACCTTTTTCTGATCCAATGTACAGAATAGAGGGCGTGTAGAAATCCGAAAGGAAGATAATCTGTTTTAGAGCTCGCATTCAGTGAGAGTGACTCCGCCGTTTTCATGGACACAGATGCCGTTGGTGGGCATGTCCGATGAGTCCGTTTGACACTTGCATCAGAGAGAGACAGCGGGGTCATTGGATGCCAGCCAGTTTCAAGCAGGCTCATTTAACACTAGTAAGGGCAACCCCCTTTAACATCGCCATCATACAAGCGTATGCCCCAACTTCAGAGTACAGTGATGACGATGTAGAAAACTTCTATGACCAGCAACAGGAAGCCGTAGATCAAGTAGCCAAAAGACATTCATTCTTTCTTATAGTACAAGGGGACTGGAATGCCAAGGTAGAAGAGGCTTACAAGAATTGGAGGGGCACATGCGGGAAATTTGGCAACAGCGAGACGAATGACAGAGGTCTCCGACTACTAGAGTTTGGCAGTTTCACCAGCCTCATAATGGCAAACACTTTTGAACACCACAAAGCATCAAGAAACTAGACAGGACACAGCAATGGACAATACCAAAACCAGACTGATTATATCATTATGAAGTGAAGTTTTCAGTCAAGCGTGAACATCGCGAATACACGTAGCTTCCCGGGAGTGACGTAGGAAGTGACCATGACTTGCTGCTGATGGCTTTCCGACTACGTCTGAAGACACTCGGCAAAGAGAAGCACGCACGGCTCAAGGACCCCGAGGAAGCAGAGGCCTTTCAGGCCATGACAGACGGGAAATTTGCAACATTCCTCATCCTTAATGTGGAAGAGGATACAGAAGTCGACACACTTGTAATCACCTTCAAAACTGCGGTGACTGTAACTGCCAGTGAGGTCGTCGGCAAACATCGCCCTTTCAGAAAGCGCTGGGTCACAGCAGACATTATTGATTTGTGCGACAAGAGAAGAGAACTGAAGAACAAGCAAACTGAAGCAGATGGAGCAAAACAATGTAGAGCAGTTAGCAGCGAGATGAAGGAAAATATGAAGAAAGCAAAGAGATATGGATAGGGGAGCAGTGCCAAGACAGGAAGAACAACCTACAGAAGTACAACAGTAGGAAGTAGTAAACACATCAACTTGTAAAAGACCTGAGAGCCTCTAAACAAGGACGAATTTTCACCATACAAGACATGCCAGGGAAGTGCCTCACAGAAGACAAGGCCATTTTCAAACGTTTGACAGACTACTGCTGCGAATTATACAACTTCATCACAACAGGAGACCCACAAGTCCTCAATAAGCCCCTAGTAACAGACAGTGACAACTTCCCCATACAGCGCGAGAAGAGAGGCAGCAGTTAAGTCCTTAAAACTGGAAAAATCAGCGGGGGTGGACACATACCAGCGGAGTTAGTGAAGGAAGATGGAGATGCCATGCGCACAGTCCTCAGAGTCATTTGTAAAAAGATCCGGCAAACTGGTGAGTGACCAACCCCATGGACCCAATCTCTGATCATCACTCTCCCCAATAAAGGCAATTTACAACTATGCCAAAATGACTGAACCATCAGTCTGATCAGTCACCCGAGCAAGGTGATGCTGAAGATCCTTTTGAACGGACTGAAGCCACAAGCAGAGAAGATCATTGCTGAAGAACAGGCAGGGTTTAAAGCCGGTCACAGGACCACCGAACAGATTTTTAACTTGAGGATGATTTGTGGGAGATATCATCAGCACCAACAGGATCTGTACCATTTTGTGGATTAAAATAAAAAAAACTTCGACGTGGTGCGGCATGCAGCCTTATGGGTGACCATGAGACTGAACAACATCAACGCCAACCTATCAGGACCATAGAAATGCCTTTACGATAAATACCATCATAGTCTTCCACAATGGTATTAAAGGATACTGGTTCAAGACAACTGTTGGAGTGAGGCAAGGCTGTTTACTTTCATTCACTCTTTTCAACATTTACCTGGAGAAATCATGACTGATGCACTGCACTGGAGGGACATCAAGACTCTGTAAACATTGGGGGCAGGATAGTAACGAACCTACGCTTAGCTGATGACACCGACGGGAACTAGCCAGCCTGGCAGAGCGCCGTGACAAATGTTCTGCTGCATTCGGCACGGAGATCAGCGCCGAAAAGACGAAACTTACGACTATCAATACCAACGGCATCAGTGCTGACATCGCTAACAAGGGAGAAAAACTAGAGATAGTTCAGAGCTTCAAGTACTTGAGGGCAATTGTTTCAGATGAGGCATCAAAACCTGAAGTGCTCTCCAGAGCTGCACAAACGACAGCAAAGCTAGCCAGACTAAGACTTATCTGGAAATAACAGAAACATCACAATCACTTCCAAGATCAGACTGATGCGCTCCCTGGTCATTGCAATATTTATCTATGCCTGTGAGATATGGACTCTGATAGCTGAACTCGAGAGAAGGATTCAGGCATTAAAGATGAAATGCTTCGGCAAGATCTTTGGCATCTCATACAAAGACCACATTACCAACTCGGAGGTCCAGATCAGAGTAAGGCAAGCCTTTGGACCATACGAAGACCTGTTGTCCATAGTGAAAAGAAAGAAAAATAAGATGGTATGGTCATGTATCAAGATCAACAGGATTTGCCAAAAGCATTCTGCAAGGAACAGTGCGAGGAGGCAGGAGAGGAAAACAGAGAAAAAAAGGTGGGAAAGAGAAAGGACTGGCCCCACACTCAGCAATTGCCTAAGAGCGTCTGAGAACCGGGAGGAGTGGACAGTAGCTGGTGGCGAAGTCTTCTGTGGGGACGTCCTTGTTGGTGATACGGTCCTGCCAAGTGATGCCCAGGAGTCCTCTGAGGCAGCGCAGGTGGAAGACGTTCAGTCTGCGTTCTCGTCCAGAGTATAGGGTCCATGCTTCGCTTCCGTAGAGACGAGTGCTCAGCACACAGGCTTTGGTGCACTTTCATCTTGGTATTTGATGTTAGCATGGTGTTGTCCCAGACACTCTTCGCTGGACGGGCCATCGCTGTTGCTGCCTGCTGCCTTGCCGATCCGCATGTTCAGCTCAGCGTCCAGAGAGAGGTTGCTGGAGATGGTGGAGCCCAGGTCAGTGAAGTCGTTGACCACTTCGAGCGTGTGATCGCCGATGGAGATGCAGGAAGCGTTGATGACCTCTTGGCCCATGATGTTTTTTTTTTGAAGCTGACAGTGAGGCCAAACTCGGCGCAGGCATCAGCAAAGCAGGTGATGAGCCATTGTAGCACTTCCTCGGTGAGGGCAGTGAGGGCGGCGTCGTCTGCGAAGAGCATCTCCCGATGAGGACATTCCGCACCTTCTTCTGTACTTGGAGGCGTGCCTGGTTGAAGAGCTTCTGTCACTCCTAATGTGGAGGAAGATGCCGTCTTTACACTGTTGAAAGGCATAGCGCAGTGTCGGAGCGAGCAGACGCCCTTGTTTGACACCGGTCTTGATTGGGAAGGGGTCCCGAAGATGAACCGTCGTACTGGACAGTGCCACTGATTTTGTCATGGAAGGACGTGATCATCTTCAGGAGCTTAGGGGGGACATCCAACCCGGTGTAGTGGGGTGAAGAGGCCTTACCTGCTGACCAAGTCTAATGCATTGGTCAGGTCGATGAAGGCGATGAACAAGGGTCTTCTCTGCTTGCGGCACTTCTCTTGTAGCTGCATCAGGGAGAATATCATGTCGATCGTCGACCTCGCAGCTCTGAAGCCGCACTGTGCCTCTGGGTACACTCGTTCGTCGAGCAGCTGCGGCCTGTTGAGGACGACGTGAGCGAAGGCTTTGCCAACAATGCTGAAGAGGGATATTCCGCGACTGTTACTACAGTCGCTGCGGTCCCCTTTGTTCTTGTATAGCGTGATGATGTTTGCATCGTGCATGTCCTGGGGCACGGCCCGTTCCTCCCAACACTGCAGCAGCAGAATTCATGGAGGTGACCACGGAGAGAACTCTCTTGCCGGCTTGATGACTTCTGTCGAAATACCGTCGCTACCCGGAGCTTTACAATAGGCTAGCAAGTTGATGGCCTTGCAGAGTTCCTCAATGGTGGGTGGGACGTCGAGCTCCTCCATGACAGGCAGGGAGGTGGTGTTCTCAACGGCTGTGTAGATGACTGAGTTCTCCCTGCAGCACAGCTCCTGGTAGTGCTACGCCCATCTCTCCATTTGTTTGTTGTGGTCGGTGATGACCTCCCCCGACAGAGATTTCAGAGGAGCGATCTTGATGGGCGCTAGTGCTGAACGCTTTGTTCATGCCTGCCACAGCTGGCTGAGATCTAGATTACCTGGCACAGGTTCAACCAGTACTCATTGGCGCATTTACGGGAGGTCCGCTTGGTGTTGTTGCGAGTTTTTCGGAGTGTCGCTAGTGTCTTTCTTTGAGGCTCTCTCTCTTGTGATTGAGCAGTGCATCTTGCTTTGCAACAATGACAGGCTCCATTTCCACGATTCCTGCTTCAATCCAGCCTTCATTCTTTCTCTCTCTTTCCCATAGATGTCTGAATCGGATTGGTAGGTGGCATTCCGGATGTGGTTCCACCGTGATGAAGCGCTGTCTATTTGGCAGTCCTCTAGGGCTACGTCAATGGTTCTGGCGAAGCGTTCGCGCAGTTCGGCCACTGACGTCATGTGTTGATTTGAAGACGTCCCTTCTGCTTGGAGTGGTGTATATAATCCGCTTGGGCTGAAGAGGCATCTTGCTGCCAACCTGGGAGTGGTCAGTGTCGCAGTCAGTACTGAGGTAGCTGCGGGTGACGAGCAAATGGTTGAGCATGGATCTTCGAGTGATCTCGAAGTCCAGTTGTTGCCAGTGACGGGATCTGGGGTGCCTCCAGGACACAGTGTGGTATGGCTTGGTGGGAAAGAAAGTGCTCGTAATCCAGAGGTCGTGGAAGGAGCGAAACTCAAGTAGCCGCTGACCATTCTCGTTGAGCTTGCCAATGCCGAAGGGGGCCGATGCAGTAGATTCAGAAGCTGTGGTCTGCACCAGACCGGGCATTGAAGTCCCCGAGCAAGAACAGGTGTTCCTTTGCAGGCACCTCTCTAATCTTGGCTTCCAGCTCTTGACAGAATTTATCCTTAGCCTCGGGTATAGAGCAGTGTGGGGGGCGTAGATGCTAAGGATGTTTGTTGGTCCCAAAGAGGTCGTGAGCCAGAGAGAGAGGATTTGAGCTGTCCGTTTGGAAGGTGGTTCAACTGAGGATAGCAGAGTTTAGCACTGCAAATCCGAAGCCATAGTCAGTGCTCCTCTGGCTCCAGTCCTTGCCAAAACAACGTGTAGTCCTTCTCCCTGAGGCTGCCGCTGGAGGGGAGTCTTGTCTCTTGTAGTGCGGCAATGCTGATTTTGAACCTCTTCTGCTCGCGGTCGATAATGGCTGTTTTCCTGGCGTCGTCAGCTTGCTGGAGGTTGTTAGAAAGGTCAAGACACATCGGTCTTCCGTTCCAGATTGCCAGCCGCAATGCTAATAGTTTGAATTTCTTTTTTGTTTTATTGCCTGGTGCAGGGTTTACTGTCTGCTATTCGGTCTTACCCTGAGCTCCAAGCATTCACTGAAGAAGGCAGCCTGTGGCGGGGTCAGCACCATATTGACTGGGGGCTGCCCAGCTTGAGGCGGGCGGTAGCTGACCAATGGAACGCGATGGTCCCTCCCACCGTCGGAGACAACCTGTAGCGTCCGAGCCTACACCAGAGCGCCCTGGGTTTATAACTCGTAACTGCTGTCTCCCATGTCGTTTCTGTGGCTGGGACAGCGACACAGGAGTGACTCTATAGGGCGCAGGCCTGGGCGAAGTGTGTGGAGATCCTGAGGTGCCCGATCGCCAGAATTTTCCTCTTGGCTTTGTTGACAGGATCCAATGGAAAGGACACACCAGTACAGTATGGTGCCAGCGCAGCTTCAGGAGGTGCTGGAAGGTGTCGTGGTGTATAGATCAACCACCTTAGGGGCCCCACTCCGGACTTTCTTTCAGGATCTACCCCAGCACTGGCAATCCACAGGGTCAATGTCAAGTCATCAAGAGGCAACCCATCGGAGGAGAG
>JADBJO010001804.1:77500-82500 GCA_016801955.1 Conus betulinus | reverse complement strand
AATTTTGCTGAACTGCTTTTGTTCTTTCTTCAGCATTATTTGATGTTTTGTGGATCAGGTCGTCATCAAGGCCGTTAGTGTAAACATTGTACAAAACAGGGGAAAGAGGAGAACCTTGAGGTAACCCCATAGAAATTTATGAGGCTCAGAAGTCTAATCTCCAAATCGTAGGATGACCGTTCGCTCCCGAAGTGTCGGTGCTACCATCGTGTAAGTGTCTTACTGACTCCATAGTCAAGGAGTAGTTCCATGAGAAGCAAGAACTGGAGTTTGTTCTATACGTCTTCCAGGTCTATTGCAACAGCTAGTGTTTCTTCCTTTCTTTGGAATCCTTCGTACATTTCATAGGCAAAAGCGGCCGCATTTTCCCCATGTTTACTTTTACCTGTTCTGTAGCCTCCTTGATTTGATGGGAGGATTTGTCGACTTTCAAGATCTTTTGCGAGCTTTCTTGCTATATTTTGCATAGTGAGTATGCGGTAGCCATTTAGCTGATGATGATCTTTTCCTGGCTTTGGTAAAGCTTTCAGGTAGCTGGTAGCAGTCTTCTGGGACATAGCCTTTATTAAAACACTCCTGGTAGAGACTGAAGAGTTGGCTCTCTCTCCTCTTCTGGGAGCTGTTTAATATCTGCATACCGTACTTTGTCTGGTCCTGGAGCACTATCCTCAGTGCATCTAACTATTGCGCCATCCAGTTCAGATGCTGTGATTTCATTATCAATGCCAGTCTGAGCTAGGTGTTGGTTTAACTTGGTCAAATATTTCTTCTTTTCCTCCAAATTTATTTGATCACTCTGTTCTATGGAGCGTTTAAGTAGAGCCGACCATTTCTCTAAATTTGTCTTGAGTTTGTGATCCCATCAGTGTCTAAGATATCTGGGGTTCCGTTTGTTTTATTTTTTCCTTCCATGCGATTATAAAAGTGCCAGAACTGAGTCAGTGTTGTGTCATAATTAAATGACAGACAAAACTATTGCCACTTGGTTTCTTTTGCTTCTTCAGCTACTCTTTCGAATTGTTCAGTCTTCTGATTCATGTCTGTTATAGTAGCTAGATCAGGGCAAGGTTGACCTCCTTTTTATCTTGGAGTCGACCTCCCCCAATCCCAAGGCTTTCATACAGTACCGAGGGGATGAATGGCTGTGGGGTTAAACAGTCTCGAACTGTATGCAGTCTGGCCCTAGGACGAAACCTAAGATCCCTCTTGCTCCAGTTTCTGATTAATTCTTGTATTTTGTTGATTCTATCTTGCCAGTTTTCTTCAACATGCCTAGCCAATTTGTCTGTTTGGAAATGTATACCCAGAATTTTAATTTTATCGACTATTGAGAAAGAAAGATTTCGTTCATCAATCTGCTAATTTTCAGTGCTTTTGTCTTTTTTTAAAAGTTCAATTTCAGCCCAAAAATAATTCCAAACGAACTAAGAATATTTCAAGAAGTGTTCATGTCTTGCTTGTTCTTGAGGAACAATGTCGTGTCATCTGCGTACTGTTTAATTTCAGAAACACATTTCTTTGTCTGTCAATAGATGGCATTTAAATTCCTTTTATTGAACTGCTTCTCACCTTGATGGCCAATATTTCCACGGCAAGAATGAATGCAAGGGGAGAAAATGGACATCCTTGTCTTATTCCACACCTGACATCAAAAGGTTCAGAGAGCCATCCGCCATGATTTATGTAACGTTGAGAGTTACAGGTCAGAACAAATACCCATTTTTGAAAATTAGGTCCAAACCAAAATGTTTCAAATGCATGTAACATATATTCTTTAGAAATCGAATCAAACGCCTCGGAGTAGTCTAAGGCCAACAAATAACCTGCTTTACCAGTTTTATTAAATAGTTTACGACATCATCAATGGATCTTATAACTGTTGCAATGTTTCTTACCTATTTGGTCTTCATTAACAAGAGTGTTTACAACTTTACCCAATTTATCTGCCAGCACTTTAGCCAGAATTTTATCATCTGTATTTGTTAACGTGATAGGTCTCCAATTAAGTTAAATTTTCTCTTTCTAAGTCTTTGCCCGTATGAAGTAAAGTAATGATAGCTTGTCTCTGCATGAATGATAATCATCAATTCATGTAAGATTCAAGGAAGGAATAAGTAATAAGCGGACCTATTTTTTTCCCAGAAGAATTTTAAAAATTCAGTTGTCAGACCCTCGCTGCCTGGAGCTGAACCATTTTTCATGTTTTTGAGAGCATTTGACGTTTCCTTTAAAGTTATCATACCTTCACACAGAGCAGCTTCGTCTACTTTCAATCGTGGTACATTTTCATTGCGAATAAAGTCAGTTTTGAAGCAGTTTTCTGATTGTATATCGATTTGTAAAAAGAAACCTGTTCCCGTAAGATTTCCTTTTGGTCAGTAATCACTTCATCTGACCCGTTTTTCAATCTATTTGTAATTCGTTTTTTGCTCCTAGCTTTTTCAAGGCTTAAAAAACATTTTTTTTCACCTTCTTCAATCCATCTGATCTTAGATCTCCTTGTGCTCCTCAAGCATTATTTATAGCCATCAGTTCTAATTTTTGCTTTACTTGCAAGATGTCTGTCTGGAGATTTTTATTTTGATGATTTTTTTGCTAAACAATTGTTCTAGTTCTTGAGGCTGAGTTGTAGCTTGAGCGATTCGTTCCTGTTCTTACAAGCCAAGGTTTTTCCATATTCAACACAAACATTTCTAATTCCAACTCTGCATAACCTCCATTTTTCCATGTCATTCATTTCTTCATTCTCATACTCTGATATGAAAGCATCCGATATTGCATTTATATCGTTAATAAATAAGTCATTTTTAAGATAACTGTTCTTAAATTTCCAGTAGCCCAGCCCTCTTGTAAAGGTATCCTCATTAATTTCTAATACCACTGCTTTGTGATCAGTGTGTGGGCTGACTACATGTTCGCAGGAAACACATAAGGGCAGCAACTTTTCACTACTAAGCAGTAATCTAAACGACGTGCTATGAACGGGTTATGTCTATTCCACGTAAAATCTGTCTCTAACGGGTGGTAAATTCTCCAAGCATCGGTAAGACATAAGTTCATTACTGTCTGTTTTAAGGATTCAACTTCACACGTATTATGAGCATGGCCTGAAATAACATCCAGCTTGTTATTTAGGACGCAGTTGAAATCTTCAAGGATTACAAAATCATTGTCGACAAAATCAGACATAAATTTAGTCATATTTTGAAAAAAAAAAAAAAAAAAAAAATGACAATTTATCTCTTGATTCATTAGGGACAAATACATTTGCAACAATAAAGTTTTGTTTTTCATTACATACAGAAAAAACCAATGTTCTTTCTTGTGACATGACTTACTTAACCTCACCCCGAAAGAAACGTGAGATCAAGATGAGTTCACCTCTACTTCTGTATGTACCTTCATTGTAGAATATCTTACCACCCCATTCTTTTTTTTCCATAATTCAACTTCAGGTTTAGTCACGTGACTCTCTTGCAAACAGATTACGTCATACTTATTACTTTTGAAGAATCTAAAGAGTGAATTCCTTTTAAGTTTGTTTTTTTTAATCCTCTTGCGTTTAGTGAAAATAATGCGAATTCTGTCCATAACAAAAGGTAATAGCACTTAAACATGCATATTATTTGATATCAAAACACAAACATGTAATATATAATCACAAGGCATTCTCACAGTCCGTTGAACGAAAGCTGGGTCGTTATCCAAAGATATCCGAATGAAACAGCCTACCTCCTGTTTTTAACAGGCAGGCACAGACTCTGCGGCATGGTCGTCCTTTGTAAGTACAGGATTTGCCGATCGCGAGGCTTCCCTTCTAGGGCGTTTCTCTCCGTTCTGTCTCTGGGGCTGAGACGCTGTCTCGACCGGCCGCGTTTTGGAGTCTCGGATCTGGTGCGAGGAGGCCGCTCCGAAGACAAAAACAGCGTTGGTTGACGGGCTGACGGGCGATTTTTTCCAGCCTCGCGCCCCCCACTGACTTGTCCCAGTTAGTATTCAAGACAGGCTGTATACTCACCGGGTTTGAAAGCTTTTGGTGACTGATGTTGAGAGTGCTGTTTTACGCTTTCTCTTTCCATATTTTTTTGCACAGAGGGTCCGCCCTCTTGTGACCCGGTTCTTTGCACTATGCAAACCACATCATTCGGACTGTCAGAAACGTGGTGATTAGTTTTTCAAACACCGGGAGCATGTTGGTGTTTTCTGAACTGCTTTTTGCTCTCTCTTTGGTATATTTTTTAATGTGAAAGTGCTTATCTTAAGGGTCTTGTCCAGTGGGGGTGGGGGAAACAGTGACAAAAACGAATCTGCGACCAGTCAAGAATCTAGTTAGTTTGTTATCGCTATCTCCTGCTCTCTCCATTTTGACCGCAGAGCAGACCTTAACTCACATGCCACCTTAGTTAAGGCGTGTTCCATTTCTGATTCAGCAACAGAAATAGAGATATTATCTATCCACATTTTAGTAGTGAGTTTTTCCTCACCTGAGTCTCCACGTAGTATGAAAGGATTCGTGTCGGATACCTATAGCGATGTGTTTCAATCGTAGGCCCTTTACCGAAAGTTCCTCTCGTGCCTCCTTGGTCGCAGGGTAGATCCACCAGTCCTCGTGTTTCTGTGACCCCAAAGTGGAGCCCTTGCCCGATGTCTTCTCCGCAGCAAGACATATTTCTAATTCGGTCGGATGAGTGTTCGCGCTGTCCGGAATGTCTTTTTTCTTCAGAAAGACCGGGTCTACTGTCGAGAAGATGATGCCCATCGTACTTCTTCGCTGCCGAGGGTTCGAAAGCGGAATCAAGTAAATCAAACCACTGAAGTAAGAGCCGCGGGCTAAGTCGAAGAAAACTCGCTCAGCTTAGCGAAAATCGGTCCGTGCACAGAGCGTTAAACTCGCGTCCGCACTCCATGAGAGTCGCTCACCGAATCCTCTAATCATCTCCGGCAATTGTTGTCGTTGATGTTGTTGTTGCTGTTCTCTCCATGTATCAAAAATGATAATG
>JADBJO010001804.1:60000-72500 GCA_016801955.1 Conus betulinus | reverse complement strand
GCGCACGCATGCACGCACTCGTACACACATATTAGCATTTATTTAAGACTGGTACAGCTTTTTTTTTTTTCTTGAATGTAGTCAAACAGAACACAGACCAACAGAAACAGATACAGCTCAATTTGGTTTGCTTTGTATGAAAGGAAATCTTAAACGATGCAGGAAGTATCAAACAGTAAAATAATAAGCTAGGAACATCGTATGATGGGAATGTTTCTTTTTTTTTTTGTTTTTTGTTCTGTGTGTGCTCTGTGTTGATGTTTCTGCTAGGCGATTTGGTGTCGTAAGCAGCATTCTTCGGGAGCGAAAAGCGTGAAATTATTTCACCATGGAAATCGGAGTTACTTTGTTCGCACGCGCGCGTGTGTATGTGTAGGAGAGAAAAGAATTAAACTGAGAAAATGCGAGGAACATTTCAGTTAGGTTTCATGTCTGTGATTTTTCTCTTCATTTCTGGTCAGTAATGATTTCTAATTTAGTTGGTCTTATTGTTGCTTTTATGTCTCTTTTTGTTCACAACATGAAGCGATTTTCCACAGCACAACAGCTTTTTTAAAAATATTTTTTTATCTGTTTTGTTTTTGTTTGTATATGCTTTGTGTGTGTGCGTGTGTTTGTGTGTGTATGTGTGTGTGCGCGTGTGTGTGTGATTTTTCAACAGATTTTTTTGCATTAAAGGATGAAAGAAAACATTCAGTAAAGAGGGAGAATGTCCTCACACGCGCCGTCTATCTGTTGCAGATGACTGATCGCAAAGCCGTGATCAGAACGCTGACATGGCCGAGGACACGCAGCAGGATGCCCATTGACTGCGCCACGCAAGCCTTGGAGAAGTTCAACGTCGAGAAGGACATTGCCGCCTACATCAAGAAAGAGTTCGACAAGAAGTACAACCCCACGTGGCACTGCATTGTGGGGAGGAACTTTGGAAGTTACGTCACGCACGAGACCAAGCACTTCATCTACTTCTACCTGGGGCAGGTGGCCGTCCTGCTGTTCAAGTCAGGATGAATCGTTCCAGACAACTGGCGCCGGAGGGTCAGGAGCAGCCTGCGTCATCATTTTTTTTTCCCTGCCTGTGTCGCTTGGCTTTCTTGCTGTTGACAAACTGGTCATCCTTCGTGTTTAGGCCTGAGTGAACCATCAGGCGGCTCCTTTATTTCATGTTTATTTTCTTTAAGAAAAAAAAAAATGTGCGCTGCCATCTGGACTTTTAAGTTCGTGGGAGTGAAATCAGGTGCTTGATACTTCTTAGGAAGGTGCTACTGATTCCTTTTGGGATTCTTTTCTTTCTTTTTTTTTCTTTTCTTTTCTTTTTTTTTTTTTTTTTCTTTCTTTTTTTTTTTTTCTTTTTTCTTTTTCTTTCTTTTTTTTTCTTTTTTTTTCTTTTCTTTTCTTTCTTACTTTTCTTTATTGTTCTAAGAACTTTTTTTGGCCTTTGTGTTTAAAAGCAATCTCTGTGAGACTGTGATATGGATTCTTTGTTTATTTTAGTGAAGTAACCTTAGGTTTCAGATCCCCCCTTCCCCATTTAACTTGTGTGGCAGTGTGAATGTTGTTAGAATGGTTCACATTCGCTAGACGATTGTGAGAAATTAAATCTTTGAAAAAAAGCCTGTTTATGGTCTTTTGAGGTACCCTATGTGTAGCAGACCGTTCCCATTCGTCTCTCTCTCTCTCTCTCTCTCTCTCTCTCTCTCTCTCTCTCTCTCTCTGTACGTGCGTGTGTGTGTGATGGGCTCTTTGCTCTGCAATACTTTCTCATCTGTCTCTCTTTTACTTGTGTCACTGCGTTTCTCTTTCCCCCCACCCCCTCTCTGTCTGTCTGTCTCTCTCTCTCTCTTCGTCCGTCTGTCTGTCTCTCTCTTCGTCTGTCTGTCTCTCTCTCTTCATCTGTCTCTCTTTCTCTCTCTCTCTCCCCCCCCCCCCCCCCTCTCTCTCTTCATTTATGCGTGT
Source organism: Conus betulinus (assembly GCA_016801955.1). Classification (NCBI taxonomy): domain Eukaryota; kingdom Metazoa; phylum Mollusca; class Gastropoda; order Neogastropoda; family Conidae; genus Conus; species Conus betulinus. The sequence goes on along the minus strand of JADBJO010001804.1, from coordinate 70,544 downwards.
GTGCACGCGTGTTGCAACTGCTTGACTTTGCAAACACTGCTTAACGTGTGGGCAGTCACAAGTTGTGGCCTGGGATATATTATCCGGATGTGTGTGTGGGTGCGTGCGTGCATGCGCGCGTACTTTGTGTGTGTTGAGAGCGAGAGAGGGAGGGGGTGGGGGGAGGAAGAGTTGAAAAGTAAATAGGCTCTTAGAATGTTACTTTGTTTTTTTTAAACTGCCATCTTCTGTGTACACCCCATCGACACTACTACGTCACCTATCCCCACTCCTCCATACACACCCGTACCCAGCATGGTCCTGACGAAGTTCTGGCGCCGATAATCCACAGAGACAATCCCATATCGAGTTACCACCACAGACACCTTTGCAGAGGAGACGCTGCATTGCTGCCAAGTCTCTTCGACGCTATTCAGCGGCGCCTGTTCTGATGCACGTACAGAGTAGACGATGCTTGGAAATCTGCAAGGAATGGGATGTCACGCATTCGGTTCACCCCTTTTCTGGGAATGGGATGTCACGCACTGGGTTCACCTCTCTCTGGGAATGGGAAGTCACGCATTCGGTTCTCCTCTCTCTGGAATGGGATGTCACGCATTCGGTTCACCTTTCTCTGGGAATGGGATGTCACGCATTCGGTTCACCTTTCTCTGGGAATGGGATGTCACGCATTCGGTTCTCTCTCCTAACACGACTGAGAGAAAGAAATACAATTTCTATGCCACTTATAATCAAACATGAAAAATCCAATTACACAAAAATGGAATAATCAAACATGAAAGATCAATACTCCGTAATCCTGGTGTAACAGACCGTTCTTACCTCCCTCTGGAAATTACCCCCCGGGGTAAGTCTGGGCTAGCCTGTTTTTACCCCCGGGGGTCATTCTAGGACTAGCTAAAGCTTACCCCCCCCCCCCCCCCCAGTTGGAACTTACCCCCGCGAGGGTAAGTTTGTGCTAGCCTGGAACTACCCCCACCCACCCCCCACCCCAAAAGGGTCAGTCTAGGACTGTTTGGAATCTTCCTCCACCCCACCCCACCCTTCAAACAAGAGAGGGTTATTCAGGGTTTTCCGCTGCCTTTTCCCAACACGCACACCCGCCTTTAAAAAAAAATTGTGTCAGCCTGCATATTTACCCCCCCCCCCCCCCCCCTCCCATTTCCTCTATACAGTCGGTTGGGTTTAGACAATGTGTAGTTCTAGACTCTTCTCAATAGATGGACCTCCTACTCCCCCCCCCCCCCCCCCCCCCCACACACACACACACCCCTGTTCACTAACAGATACGTATTAACATTTCTCGCGCTAGTTTACATGCGTGAGTCAATATTCGGGTGTGTGAGTACGCCCGTGCATGCGTGGGAAAGAAAGATGGCTACATACCAATGTGACCAAATGCCAATGTGACCAAGCGTAGTTGTGACAAAATGTTGTGACCACGTGTCGTTGTGACCAAGTACTGTTGTTGCTTCATCCCAGTTTTCCCTTTTTTTTTTTTTTTTTTTTTTTAAAACTATTTTACAGCTACTTAGTCTCTCTCGAATACCTGTGTACCTTAGCTTGTACAATGCAGATGACAAGTGGTCAGTGCCACTTGCCACTGGTCATTATGACGTAAATAGATTTTTTTTTTACTATTTAACAGCTAATTAATGTGTTTTTCCCTAGTGCTCGTGTACCTGTTACAATGTAGATTTCTTGTGGTCAGTGCCACCGATTACTTGTCATTATGACGTGAATCGGAGATTTTAACTCTTTCACAGCCAATTATAGTCTCCCGAGTACCTGTGTACCTTGTACAATGCAGACGACTGGTGGTCAGTGCTACTGACCACTGGTTACTATGACGTAAATCTGATATTTCGACAATTTTACAGTTAATCAGTGTCTCATGAGTGTTTGTATATCTTGTGCAATGCAGACAACCAGTGGTCAGTGTCACTGACCATTGGTCACTTTAATGTATATCAAAGATTCTAACTATTTTTTACAGCTAATTAATGTCTCCTGAGTGTCTGTGTACCTTGTACAATGTAGATGACTGGGGGGGGGGGGGGGGGGGGGGGGGGGGGGTTCCAGCTAGTAAGGGTGGGGGGATAAAAGCCCAGCTAGTCCTGGAATGACCTCGGGGGTAAAAGCAGGCTAGCCCAGACAGGGGGGGGGGGGGGGGGGGGGTAAGAATGGACTGTTACACCGGGTTATAATAAAATGGCTTCTTACCTGGCCAGGTTTACACACACACACAGCCACGCTTTAACACCACACCACAGTTCTTGACCAAGCCTCGTCAAGTTTTCTTCTTCGTGGTCGTCTTAGGGATCTCGACGTAGAACTCTTCTTCTTCGTCTCCTTCACACCTCTGGGTTCAAACTCAGTTTGTTTCTCTTCACCCACCTCTGGGCTTCAAAACTCAGTCTTTTCACTTCCAGCTTGTCTTTTACCCTAAGACCTTGCTGTCTCTTCTGTCTGTCTCCCAGATCACGTTTCTCTCGACCCTACTCTGTCCTGCTCACTCTCCTCTCTTCTCTCTCCTCTGTCCTTCTCTCTCTCGTGGTGTTATTCTCCTCCCCCTCTCCTCTGATCAATTTTGGGTAAGGTGGAAACAGTGTGTAACGCACGACCTGTCAACAAGGCAGACAGGTTATTGCCCAGTCATCTTCGGGCCAGCCCTCGTGCTCGGCAAACGATTCAAAACGACCGCTGTAGGCATCAATCGAATCAGTTTCTTTTCTGAAAAGTGGCAGTTTAGGCCTAGGTGCGGAACTTAGTCTGTGGCCTTCTGACTCAGAGCTGGTGTCTATTTCACTACGATTTTCAGATTTTATTCTTTCCAACTCCATTTGTTTCGCTAGAATCTCTGATTCCGCTTCTGCTCTCGCTTTAGTAGCTGCACTCTCTGCGTCTGCTCTTGCTTTGACAGCTGCACTCTGCGTCTGATCTTGCTTTGGCAGCCATACACTCTACATCTGCTTTAGTGTTTGACGCAGCACTTTCTGCCTCTAGGCGTCCCTTTTCAAATTTCCTTCTTTCAGCCCTTTCATCTCTCTCAGTCTTCTGCTGCGTCTCTATGAATTTACGCAGTTCATCTCCTGTGTAGCCCATTGCTTTTCCCAAACTTACTAGTTTCTGCATGGGAGTAACACTTTCTTCAGCCATTCCTTTTTTGTGTGTGTCTTAGCACCACTAAAACAGTTACTCTTTTAAACCCGGAAACAGTCGGTAACAGTCTACCTGTTCAATGCTATGAGTACACAAACCAGTGGTAGTGTTCCTGACACAAAGGAACCTTAATCTTAAACCACAGCTTCTATTAGAGTTAAGACTAGAACCTCGTTCTTCGTTTCTCTGAACAACCTTGATGAGTACAACACCACCCTACACACAAGTCAATACTCAACACTCAAAGAACTAAAGGAAATAATTAGGAAGATCTAATTATAATTACCTTTAGTGAACGCTTCGCTCCAGTACTACTCTAGTACTCATTTTATTTCCCTCCTGAGACTAATTTGGGCCATGCAATCCTGGCAGGCTCGCCACTTTGTCAGGATGGGGGAAATCGTGATGGTATTGCTTAAGTGCATTAACATTAAAGTCCTGGACAAAGGGACCATGCCTCAAGGCAAGGGAAACTACCAGAAGTACAGATCTCTCAGGAGCTAGAAAAGCGAAGAGCCAAATTGTTCAACAGTGTCATCTGAAACCAGTGCTGGACATGGAACTGGACCAGGTCACACCATCTTACCTCCACTTCATGGCAGGGCGTTGTCTGAAAAACACCATCACATGCTGGAAAAAAGTGTCATCTTGATGAACAGCTGGCAAAACTTGCTCATAGGGAAACTCCGACTGTTACAGCTTCTCGACTCCTTTTCAGAAACACATCCAGGACTTGAAGCTTCTTGAAAAAAAAAAACTGCCAAGAGTTTTCAAAGCTTGCGTAAAACGTCAGACTGGTCAGGATTTTCCAGGAAAAATCGGAATAAATGAGAAAAGACTGAAAGAATTCAACAACACGAAATCAGTAATAACTCTACCGCCACTTTGCTTAGAGCCAGTACCGTGAAGGTAAGATCAAGCTTGAAGAGAAAACATGCTCTTTCCTCAAACGTATCATTGCAGACCTTAAACAAAACAAACTGCAACAGGTAGTTGAAGGAACGAGAGCAAATAACATCAGTCAGACCAGCATGGAAAAGACAGGGGAAGTAACCATTGAACTATTGATTCAAGCCGCGCGCGCGCGCGTGTGTGTGTGTGTGTGTGCGCGCGCGCGTGCGTGCGTGCGTGCGTGCGTGCGTGTGTGTGTGTGTGTGTGTGTGTGTGTGTGTGTGTGCGTGCGTGCGTGCGTGTATGTGTGTTCACGCTTGACATTTAAGTTTTAGTCCATTAAGCGACCAGTTACAGTGCTCAAACTGCAGCAAGCTCAGAGCACTGAATGCACGCTTTGCTGACGTCCGCCAGCACATCTCATTCCAGCGGCCCTTCAGTGTGGATGACATGGAAAACGTTGAACCATCCATGAATCACCCATGTGATCTTTTTCAGATCCAAGTAACCGAGGGTTCACTTTATTCCAAAGCAACATCTGCAGGAACATACAGGATGGGGGGGGGAGGAATGGCGCTTGGAAAAAAAAAAAAAAAAAAAAAAAGCATGGAAGGGAGGAAACTCTTGCCACAATCAATGGCGTACAGGGGAGACTTGAAGAACAAGCCGCAAAATGTCATGGTCTGGCTCTCAGTTCATCTGACCTATGTTCACAGATCAGATCTTGAGTTGTCAGGTGATGATGATTTAGTCAAAAAGAAAAAAAAAAAAAAAAAACAGAAAAGGAAAGGAAAAAAATGAATACAAATATTCTGTGAAATAGCTGAAGCTGCAAAAAGAAAGGCTGAAACCGTACATGGTAACTAACTCTTCTTAGAATGAATACGAGTTACTCCCCCAGGTTTATAGCAGACGAAATTTGTGCCCCCCCCCCCCCCCCCCCCCCCCCCCCCTGCGGCGCTGCCACTCTGCGAACTACTCACTGGCCTGCACGTCTAGCGGAGCTCTCTCCCCTGGCAGCGGGGAGGGGGGGGGGGGGGGAGTCCCTTATGGGCGCAGAGTGGGCATGAACCTACGGGCAGCGGCTCGGCGACTTGTGTGCCTCGTGCGTCTCCCGAGTCGGCGTCACGCGGCACAGGACCGTCGCCACTTAGCATGAAGAGCCGGAATAACTCAGTTGGTAGAGCGCCGGACTCGTAATCTTGGTGATCCTGGGGTTGTGGGTTCGAATCTCCGCCGGGCCGTTTCGGTACAGGGGGATTTTTTCCTCGGAGTTAAAATTGGTTCTGACTCCATTTCCTTTACAGTCCTGCGAATGAGACTTTAAACCGAGGTTCCGCGTGTGAACGCACATCTTGCACTCACGTAAAATCCCATCACCTACTTTCGGAGGAGTAGGTCAGTTTGGCCGTTGGTATGGATGACACGCTACAAATAGCATGCATCCTGCGTGAAATATGGAAAGAATGAAGTAAGAAAACGGAGTGAACAATATTGAACGATACTGACTCGATGTCACGGGAAACGACTGAATGAAGCGCCGTGGTGCAGCTCTTCAGTCGGCACTACCCAAGTAGGCAGCCCGTTGTGTAAAACGGAGTGTGGATTGTAAAGCGCTTAGAGCTTGGTCTTTAGCCGAGAATAGGCGCTATATATATGTATTCATTATTATTATTATTATTATGAAGACGGCCCGCCTGGTAGCCCTGACGACGGCCTTGGAGGAACCACCCACCACAACGCCGACATCATCAACATCAACCGCAGCCGAACTACCTTCGGCGGTCCCAACGACTACTTACCTCATCTAGGCTCCTGCCTGACGGTGCCATCCTTCTCAGGACCCTCCATCCGACGCTAATCCCAGACTTTTCGACCCAACCTGCCAGTCTACAATGTCTATGCCAAGACAAACGTCTCCGTGTCACAGCCTTGGCTGTGGCGATATTTTGTCCCTAAAAGCGTTTTTTTGCTATGAGGATAGTAAACTCATCCTTCTCGAAGTAAGTAAGAAGAACAAAAATCACGTGAACCAAGAAAAAGTAAGGTCTCTCTCTCTCCCTCCCCCTCTCCACCCCTCTCTCTCTCTCTGTCTCCCTCCCTCCCAAGTCAGTATGAATGATACGTGATGAAATAATGTATGCATGACAAAGACAGATTGTAAGACTAGGCCTTGGCCTAAAATCTTCATCCTTGTGTATTAAAGATCAATCAATCAATCAATCTCTCTCTATCTATCTCTCTCTCTTTTTTCTCTCTCTTTGTGTCTGTGTATGTGTGTGGGTTAGTGTGCGTGTGTATATGTGTGAAACGGGTGATCTGCACATGAACAGAACATCTGCTGCCAAAGCCTAGCAAAGCAAGCTATAAACAGCGTCTGTGTGTACACGTGCTTCGGCGTTAAGTGCGCAAGTTTGTGAATGCAATGTGTAAACTGGTCAGATACAAAGCGTGACAGCACATTTGCTGAGACTGTTCAGCTCTTGAATCATGTTTCACAGATCAATGTGCTGCGCGTGAAAAAGAGAAGTCGTCTATGAATGGAAAGGGGTGGAGGTGGGGTGGAGTGGGTGGGTGGCGTTGGGAGCGGGCGGAGGGGGGAAGATTTAAAAAACAGTTTAAGGGGGGAGGGGGGGGGGGGGGGGGTAGGGGTGGAAAGTCAGCGGCCAGGCCTGATGGGACGATACGCGGCCAGGTATGGTTTATCCAATCAAAGCAATATTGACTGCTGACGGATGGGAAAAGGCCGGTAACCTGACAACGTGGTTTGACACCAACAACTGGGTTGTGAGTTGTGTGGCTTTCACTGCAGTTGGACATTTTTTTAAAGTGTGTGGGGGCAAGTGCTAATTTTGCGATCAATTAAGAACCCAATCAACCGGAAGCAAGGTTAGTGTCAGCCCGGGAAATATGTCCAAGAATGGGTGGACTCCACATTATATTTCTTTGTCATGTTATGTCTGTCGGAAATAAAAAAAAAAAAAAAAGAAATAAAGAAGCAAAGCACAACTTTGGGAAACTTGAACTTCGAAGTGGAAGACAGAATAATGTCATTGCCTGGTTTAGCATCTTGACGTCTGGCAGCATACCTGCTTGACCAGTTCAAAGACGCTCAATTTCTTGTTTTCTGGGTCACCTTCAGTAGTACCAAGGCCAGACATGTTCAGCTGCATGGTTTATAAGCTTACAGCGCCTCTGCGTCTCTTCGTCCAGCTGACAGCCACGATCAACATATTGATTACTTTGCCGCGCGAGCATGTGTGTGTGTGTGTGTGTGCGCGCGCGCGCGCGCGCGCGCGCGCGAGAGAGAGAGAGAGAGAGAGAGAGAGAGAGTTTGTGTGTCTTTTTGCCTGTCTGTCTGTCTCTTTTTCACTCACTCACTCGCTGTGTGTGTGTGTGTGTGTGTGTGCGTGTGTGTGTGTGTGTGTGTGTGTGTGTGTGTGTGTGTGTGCGTGCGCGCGCATGCATACGTGCGTGCGTGCGCGTGTGTGTTTGTGTGTGTGTGTGTGTGTGTGTGTGTTAGTGCAAGCTTGACATTCAAGTTTTAGTCCAGTAAGCGACCATTTTCCGAACTGCTTTTTAGGGCAAATCCAAATAAGTATTTTGTTGTCCATGGTACAACATAGAAAACCAATCACGAAGCAAGATCAGTGATGGTTTTCTGTACAATGGCGAAAAACGTTACACATCTCGGCGGATCACGTGGCATAATTCAAAGGGAAACTAAAGAGAAAAAGATAAACAACCGTGTCTCTGATGTCATTTCTCTCCGTTCAAAATCCTCATCATCCTTGACAAAACTCAACACTATTTCATCAAAACATAACGATTGCATAGTACAAAAGCGACATAATTTCATGAAAAAAATGATGGGTAAAAAAAAATCACACATACAGAATAAAACGGAATTGATTACAGTGTCAATTTAAAAAAATCATAAATGTTTCCAGAAATGATACAAGTTATGTTAACTTACCTTTGCCTGTGCTCTAATAAAACAGAATTCAATTTCGGGAATTTTTTGGACGTTTGTGTAAATATTTAGTCATATATTGTATGTTCCTAAAAAGCGGGCACACGTATGTGGATATATTTAGTAATTAATTCTATGTTCATGAAAAAGCGAACGCTTTAGTAAATACTGAAAGGCGTTGCTGAGCATTGTGACGCTGCTGAGTATTCTGACGCTGATGAGCATTCAGACGATGAGTATTCTGACGCTGATGGGTATTCTGATACGCTGCATTCTTAACACTAACTGTCATCAAGTGGTGTCCCTTGTTGTCTGACCCTGTGCACAGGCAGTTGGCGGCTCAAAGGGTCAAAGACAGAAAACACTTAAACGGAAAGGCGAGAATTGAAGGCGGTACTTTAAGATAATCTTCTGCCATCATTCACTTCAAAACAATCTAGGCAGGACGGAAGGCGCGGTTTCCGGACTTTCTGGACAATCCTACCTCTCTCCCCCTTCCCCCAACCCCTTTCCTCATCCTAGCAAGCAAACATTTGCATTTTTCATCATGGGAGGACCCGCAGACCTCGTTTAGAAATCTCTCTCTCTCTTTGTATAACTGATTCGGCTCTGCAGTCTGCCGACAATGACAAAAAAAGAAAAAAAAGAAAAAAAAAAAAACGAAGAATTAAAGAAATCCAGTTTACAGAATGATCGTCGGATATACTTACCTTTTAAGATTCTTGAATTTTTCTCTTTGAAACGTTTGTCAGCGAGTGGTCCAGTCTGGCCGCACGGCGCTACTTCCAAAATTTATTCAATTTATTCAGTCGCGTTTAATGCAGACAGAAATGTCGACTGATACCCATCATAACTCACACAGAAATCTGTACATAGTACATGGGAGTTGCCGACATGAACCAGACTGTCAGCATTTCACTTTTCATGTGAATTTCTGAATAGATGTATCCAGTTTCACAGTGCGCTGTTCACTGTACATTTCTTCATTTCAAGTAGGATCTTAAAAAACCGTTACTGTAGTTTTGTTGCTACTTTTGTCATTGTTGGGCACCAAATCTCACAGCCGTACGACATCATGGCAGCCATCATTCTGACAAGTAGTTCAAGTTTGTTATCTAACAATGTATTAGTTTTCTGCTGTTTCTTAAAAAGACCAGACGTGACTTTTGAAGCTAGATCATACAACAGTTTCTGTGCTACATGGAACGTGCTGTTGTATCTAAAATGTATGCATACCTAAACAGTGCAAGCCATCACCATATTTTGCCCTCTATTCCACCTCTCATATACAGTTATTTTAATCCCACAAACAACAAAATGTTCTCAAAAAAGGTTAAAGGTCAAAGGGAAATCTTTTTAAATTGTGTAACATGATTTTTGTCCCCACGGGTCATAAATAGTAATGTCCTGCGATTGGTGCACGAAATAACAGGAATTCTTAGTTATGCTACCAAACAGCACTCACATGCCCACACACTATAATTATGACAGTTAATAACGCACACATTGGATGCGGGTGAAGGGTGATGACTGGGTGGAGGAAAGGATAAGAAATAGTCAGCGGACAGTGGCTGGGGGATTCGGATAACGCGGTGATGGGGGTGGGGACAAATTAAGACGGAATGTTTTTATTTTTCGTGATTCTCGTCTTTTTTTTCCCCCGAGATGCTATCACAAACCTGGCATGAAACCCAGTGGCATTCTATTCTCTTAGGACAAAGATATTATTAAGGACCTTGAAAATGTGGTTCTCACACCAACCTGGCATGAAACCAAAGGGCATTCTATTCTCTTAGGACAAAGATATTGCTAAGGACTTTGAAACTTGTGAAAGAAAAGGGCGGCAGGCTGAGTCCCCATTTCCTTCCTCCCCAAACTTCTTATTTCAGTTGTTGCTGTTTGTTTGTGTGTGTGTGTGTGTGTGTGTGTGTGTGTGTGTGTGTGTGTGTGTGTGAGTTGTAACATGAAGTGACATTATGCGTAGCAATAGTGCTGCAAGCTCTTGGTTCACAGACGATTTGCCAGGCCTGTATCGACGAAACTGATCCGCCAGCAGTGGTTTAATATCGATACTGTATTGTATAAAACATCTTAAAAGGATATATTTAAAAAAAAATTGTTGTTGAATTTGTATTTTTGATCTTGACTCTAATATTTGGCGGGTTTTAGGAACTTTGTTCAGTTTAATTCATTGTCTCTTCTCTTACACCATTTTCTTTTACATTCCTTCGAACTTTTCGATTAAATTGCACCCATATCCCTTACCTCTCCAAACAATCTGCCCCAGCCGTCCTCCCCCCCTTCGCGTCTATTCCCCCCCACCCCCACCTCTCACGCCTTTCATTGCACTTATCTGTTCAAACAATTAGCATTTTGTTTGCTTTTTGTATAGTCCTCAGAATTAAGAGCGAATATGACCTTCCAATATTCATATCTTACCACTGTATCCACATTAGGTACCTACTCTTCGAAAGGAGTCCGAATTGTTTGTTTAAATATTATTCGTGTAATGAATAAG
>JADBJO010001804.1:17500-50000 GCA_016801955.1 Conus betulinus | reverse complement strand
CTATCCTAAAAACCATACCCAATGGCATAAACAAAAGACTATCTAACCTGTCATGCAACGAGAAAGTATTCAACAGTGCAGCAGTTGAATACCAAGAGGCACTGAAAAAAAGTGGCTACAACTACAAACTACAATACAACCCAGATAATAACATGAACAGTAATAAGAAAAAACAGAAAAAGGAAGATCATATGGTATAATCCCCCATATGATGGAAGAATAAAGACTAATGTAGGAAAAGAATTCTTTAAAATTCTTATAACATCATTTCCAAAAGAACATGTACTATCTAAAATATTCAATAAAAACACCATCAAGCTATCATATTCATGTATGCCCAACCTCAAAAAAAACATAATTGACTCATCTAACAAAACTAAAGGCAACAGCCAAAAAAGGGTAACAAAAGGACATCTTGTAACTGCACTAAAAAAAGATCAATGCCCCCTGAATAATAAATGCCTTTACAATAATATTGTATACCAAGCCACAGTAACAACTGATAGTGACAAAGAAACATACATAGGGATTACTGCAAACCATTTTAAAACTAGATATGCAAACCATAAACAGTCCTCAAAAATGAAAAATAAAAACCAAACAGAACTAAGTAAACACATTTGGAAACTTAAAGATAAAAAAAATAGACTACAATATATCATGGAAAATATAAAAAGAGCAGCACACCATACAATAATATCTCTAAAAAATGCAACCTATGTTCTACAGAAAAGTGGCTGATATTATGCAAACCTCATCTAGCAACTCTGAATTCAAAGTTTGAGATCATAAACAATTGCAGGCACAAATGGAAAATCTTGTCAACACACCATTCCTTAACCCCCCCCCCCCCCCCCCCCCCTGACGCACCCCCAAAAAAAATCAAATTGTAAAAACTCACGCTTACACACACACACACACAATATATATAACACCGGTAGCATGCCCAGAATGAACACCCTGAAGAGAGCAGAGAGCTTGAAACAAGTTTGTTGGTGGTTTTTTAATCTCCCTTTTTAATCATATTTTTAAACTTATATATATATATATACATATATATATATATATATATATATGTATGTATGTATGTATATATATATATATATATATATATATGTGTGTGTGTGTGTGTGTGTGCATAATGCTGAACAATTAAGTAGTGGGTGAAAACAAGTATATGAAAAAAGAAACACCCGAAGGTGCTGGGGAGGACCCAGAGAAGCACTGTCTTCACCTGCCTTTAGAGCAGTCCTGTACCACCCTTGGAGGCCTGCGCTGTGTTGATGATGGGTACAGGCACGCGCAGGACACTCCATTGAGATATCAAGGGACATAACTGCTCCAGAACAGAGGTAAATCAGACTATAGGGTGCAAGTCATAACAGCCTTAAAGTAGCATCCATGAGTGTACCAGCCCGTATTTCATGACTGCAGAGCCCACCGGCGAAAAAAACATCTCCCTCCAGCTGTCGAGCACACCCCACAGACCCAACCACCCCTGCCACGGACAGATGAAGACAGTGCCACTCCAGACACAGCCAAGCTTTCGCCATACGGTCTTATGTGCCCTCAAGAGAGAATATATATATATATATATATATATATATATATATATATATATTTGTTAAAATAGTATGGTAAAAGGAAGTTTTAAAATCATCAACAGATCTGTTTCGAGCGCTGGCTGTCCTCAGGATGGTCTCCATCCTGAGGAGAGCCAGCGCTCGAAACAGATCTGTTGATGATTTTAAAACTTCCTTTTACCATACTATTTTAACAGATGTTGCTCCCCAAGGGGTTGAGCACTGTAAAAATTTTATTAGGCGTTTTAGTGCTATCTTGATATATATATATATATATATATTAACAGATTCGTAACATTGTATCCTGCACATAGCTCGTGTTTTTCTGATCTTCGTCTGTGCCATCATCTTTGTCGAGTGTGCAAGATGGTCCAGAGAGATGCATGCCACCATATCAAACACATTCTGGTCGTGAGAGATCCCACAGAGATGCCCCATTAGCCACACTGGGGGAATAATAGCCTGTCGCGTTTGTGACAAACAGCCACAGAAAAAAGGACAGGCTTTTGAAAGAATAAAAGAAAAAGAACAACAACAACACCCCCCCCCCCCCCCCCCCCCCCATACTTGAGGCCTGAATACACGTTTTGGGGATACCTTAGACATATATGGGCCAATGTCAGTTTGGTTCAGGAGAGGTGGCAGATTGTGGGAAATGTTTCTGTGGGAAATGAACAAGGTAAAAAAAAAAAATTCGTCAACTTCGTTTTCTTGTTTGTTGCTGGTGTTTGAAAACGTGTTACATGGGGAAAGGGGTGTAATACTGATGCATGTCAAGCGGGTATAACTGTGATACCGAATTGGCGGAGGGAGGGGGGGATGGGTGTGTGTGTGCGTGTGTGTGTGTGTGTGTGTAAAACTCCGGTACCCTAGGGGCTAATAACGTCATCGACGCATAAGTGGTACTCGCACTGTAACGCGTGATCTCGGGTAAGGAGGGGGTCTAGAATATGACCAGAGCAACTCGGCTGCGACGATAACATATATAAATCGGGGGAGGACGAGAATGGAGATGTGTGGGTGTGTGTGTGTGTGACTGGTTAGGTAGATGGGTGGGGTGTCTGTAGGGGTACAAGGAGGGAGTGACGTGTGGACACTCAGGAGGTGTGTGTGTGTGTGTGTGGGGGGGGGGGGGGGGGGGGGTACAACTCTCGTATCCCATAGGAATGTAACTCCAAGGCATCCCAAAGTAGTGTAATTCTGGTACCTCATCCAGGGGCTAACTCTGGTGCATTCCCAAGGGCCATAACTCTGGTATCTCATGGGAGATGTAACTCTGGGGCATCCTGAGGTGGAGTTATTCTGGTAACCTATAGGGGTAATTAACTGCGGTGCATTCCGAAAAGGTATAAATAACTTTGGCATCCTATGAGGGAGTTAACGCTTGCACATTCCTGGTCTGTATAGCTCTGAAATCCCTCAGGAGGTTCAGCTCTGGTGCATTTTTCGGGGGTATAATTCTGGGGTTCCATAGAGAGGAGTGTGTGTGTGTGTGTGTGGGGGGGGGGGGGGTTAAACCAGAGTTGTACAAGGTTGTACAACTCTGGTACCCCAAAGGGGGGGGGGGGGGGGAGATAGACGTCGGGTGGATCTCCCAAGGCGGTAAAACCCTGATATCCCATAAAGGGGTGTAAACTCCAGTGCGTCCCAAGGTGATATAACTGTAGTGCCCCATAGGGTTCTAACTCTGGGACAGACCGAGGTGGAATAACGCTAGTATCCCATAGGGTTTCTCACTCTGGGACAGACCAAGCGGAATAACTCTAGTACCCCATGGGGTTCTAACTCTGGGACAGACCAAGGTGTAATAACTCTAGTACCCCATGCGGTTTTAACTCTGGCGCATCCCAAAGGGGTATTTCTTTGGTGCCCCACAGGGTTATCACTTTGATATATCCCAAGGGGGCCGGAAGAGCTCAGTTGGAAGAGCGCCGGACTCGTGATCCTGGGGTTGCCGGTTCGAATTTCGGTACAGGGAAATTTTCCATCGAAGTTAACATTGGTTCTGACTCCATTCCCCCATACAGTCCTTCGAATGAGACTATAAACCAAGGTTCCGTGTGTGAAAGCACGCACAACATCTAGCGCACACGTAAAATCCCATCACCAACTTTCCGAAGAGAAGGCCAGTTGGCCCGTTGGTTACGGATGACACGTTACACATAGCATGCAAGTTTCCCGAAGATGGAGTATGACTGGCTTAATGGTGGGATTAAAAAACGGTCATACACACAAAACTCCACTGCTTGTCTCTACAGGCAGTGTCCGCAGGAGTATCAGCCTGCGTACGCAGAAAGAAAGAAAGAAAGATGTATCCCAAGACGGGGTCTCTGACGTTTAAGTGCCTTGGCCTACATCGTGTTTGACCTTTCTCTGCTTTACTATGCGACCCCAACACCATCGTTCTCGTATAGCTATGTTGGGCCTGTTTCCTCTTCGACGTTTCGTTTCACTGCGCTGCTATATATTTTTTTCTTTGATGTTACGTCACATTTGATTTTTTTTTTTTACATGTAACCTAGGAGGTTAATATAAACACAGTGTGTGTGTGTGTGTGTGTGTGTGTGTGTGTGTGTGTGTGTGTGTGTGTGTGTGTGTGTGACTTTCTCTCTAGTCTGTCTGTCTGTCTGTCTCTGTCTGTGCGTGTGTATGTGTTTTGCGCGTGCATGCCTGCACATGAATGTATGTGGGAGTGTGTGTACGTGTTTGCTCTGAACAGCTATCACATGAAGTGTGACGAGAATAATATGCTTGCTGAGGGAATTCAAGTCCTGCCATATTTTTACCCCGATCAATAAGCCATGCATATGAATATGAATCAAGCCGGCCGTGCGGGGAGCAACTCGGTAGGCCGGCCTAGCCTGTGCAGCAAAAGCGTTGAGGTTGGAGGGAGAGGTGATGGGTACAAGGAAGGAGGATGGGGGAGGGGTGGCGGTGGAAAGTCAGCGGCAAGGCCTGATGGGACGATACGCGGCCAGGTACGGTTTATCCAATCAAAGCAATGTTGACTGTTGATGGATGGGAAAGGCCGGTAACCTGACAACGTGGTTTGATACCAGACAAGTGTGACTTGTAGCCGTCAAACACAGGGGGTACTGTTCAGCTTGGGAGAGCCCAGTGTTCAGTTTGCCACAGACTGAGAACCATCCAACCACAGCAAGCTCAAGGTGAGTGTTAAGTCTACGAAACGTGACCAAGAATGCCCCTGTGTGTGTGTGTGTGTGTGTGTGTGTGTTGTGTGTGTGTGTGTGTGTGTGTGTGTGTGTGTGTGTGACTTTCTCTCTGTCTGTCTGTCTTTCAGTGCGTGTGTATGTGTTTGCGCCTGTATGCCTGCACATGAATGAATGTGTGTGGGAGGGTGTGTACGTGCTTGCTCTGAACAGCTATCACATGAAATGTGACGGGAATAATATGCTTGCTGAGAGAGCGCCTGTAATAAGTTAGTTTAATACCTTCGTACATTCGTTTTTCTGTCGCTATTAGCGTAGAGATGACTCACGTTTGTTTTCGTGGCCACCTGATAAAGACCAGTACATCTTTTGAAGAAAAAGAAAAAGAAACACCCGAAGGTGCTGGGGAGGACCCAGAGAAGCACTGTTTTCACCTGCCTTTAGAGCAGTCCTGTACCACCCTTGGAGGCCTGCGCAGTGTTGACGATGGGTACAGGCATGCGCAGGACTCTCCATTAAGATATCAAGGGACATAACTGCTCCTGAACAGAGGTAAATCAGACTACAGGATGCAACTCATAACAGCCTTAAAGTAGCATCCCCGTGGGTGTATCAGCCCGTGTTTCATGACTGCAGAACCCACCAGCGAAAAACACCACCCTCCAGCTGTCGAGCACACCCAACAGACCCAACCCCCCCTGCCCACGGACAGATGGAGACACTGCCCACCAGGGTCAGCCTAGTTAAGGCAAAGATATTAAGTTACAAGGCAAGATATGATATTAAGTTACAATGCAAGCTGATGTGATTCGTGTGTGTGCGCGTATACATGCATGTGTGTGTGGGGGGGGGGGGGGGGGGGGGGATGCACGCACGCACACACGTTAGCGATAAGAGAAAGAGAGAGAGAGAGAAGAGGAGAGAGAGAGAGAGTGAGAGAGAGATAAGAGAGATAGAGTGAAAGTGTGTGTGTGTGTGTGTGTGTGTGTGCACACGCTGGGTATTTTTATGCTTCAGTCTGATAATTAAGTCTACAGACTACATTTCTTTTAAAAAGCACATCTGTGGAAGTATTTGGTTGCCCCTGGTATGAGGCAGACGTTTCAGTGCCGGAAGCAAATTCAGCAGATGTCATTCTTTAATTTTCTGTGGCAATGGCGAGAAAGTTTACAGAATTCGGTAAATCACGTAGGACGACACCGCAGAGAGGAGAACTAAAGAGAACATACGAATTACCGTGTTTTTGATATGGCTTATATCCGTCCAATATTCTCTTCATCCTAGACAGAACTTGTTTCCGCAAATCACAGTACGGGGTTAATGAAAATGGCATATTCGAATCAGTTTTTCACAACATTAGCAATACATGTTTTACCAACTTTAACGTCACGAGATTGGTGGGGGGAAATCTCACATACAAAAGAGAACGAACGTAGGAAGACTGGTGGTAAAGTGTTAATCAAAAACACATTGAGATTTTTTTTTTTTTTTTTTTTTTTTTTTGCTGTCCCAACCTCTGCGCCATCTCAGAGGCAGTGCACCCACGCCTAGAAACCTTTGCAATGGAATTTCTTTCAGAGAAAGGAAGACTATACTGAATAGTCCAGCTATACCCATTAGGTGTAACTGTACTTTTCCTCTGCTAATCAGGGCATCCCCGACTCCAAACCTGACATCCATACTACATAATGATAACAATCAGTCAGTCAAGCACTTCAAGCGTAATATCTAAAGTAACATTGTTTGATCAGTAGAAGGCCGCACGTGGCTTTTAAAAACTTGACCATACAGTTGCTTTTGTGCTATTTGGAACATGTTCTTGCTAAAAATGTAAACATGGTCAAATATTAAAATCTAAATGATCCCTCAATATTTTGACCTATGTAATAAGACGTGGGGTATTTCGGAATTGCCTCTGAAAAGACAGCGATGTTCACACACTTTACAGACAAGAGCGTGTTGTATTTAAGAGCTTGAGTTTAGAAGGGACATCTCTTCAAAGTATGCATCATCTTTATTTCCCTCCATATTCCTTCGGTCTCTGACTGGTGCACAAATTAACAGGAATTTTCAGCCCCCCCCCCCCCTCCCTCCCCCTCCATTCACACACACACAAACAGCACTCGTGCAGCTACGCGAAGGATCAGTTCTTATGACTGTTTTTGCTGTTGGAAGATTTTAAGCAGGCATGCGTACGTTTAACAGATAAAAAAAACAACAGGGAAATTGTCCACACACACACACACACACACACACACACACACACTAGCCTCCCCCCACGAGAGAGAGAGAGAGAGAGAGAGAGAGAGAGAACAACGAACGACCCTTTTTTACCAGGGTAATGAGATAAGCAAGTTAGAAATGTTTGTGTGTTTTTCCCACCCAGCCCAGAGAGAGAGAGAGAGAGAGAGAGATACCGGGCTTCAGTAAATGTTGCAAGTTTAACTGTCTATGAACACTCCAAATGAATTCATTTCACCTGTGTGTAATTCTTGTAAATATCAAATTATGTAAATAAATGCGTAAGGTTAGAATGTCCATAAAGTAATTCACAAGCACAGTGTTATTTCAACAGGCTGATGAAATACACACCTACTCACGAAGGGGTGGGAGCAGAGTAGGAAGAGAGGTGAGGGAAGAGGGTAAAATGCATGTGGGTCGGGGAAAAGATGGTGGGTTGGGGGGGGGGGGGGGGGGGGGGGGGGCGAAATATTATTTGAAGTGCACGCGCGCGTATGTGAGGAAGGGAATGAGGAGGTGTCATCTCAGGTGACACAATTTTTTTTTTTTTTAGAAATAGAATGGTTGTTAAGGGGATGGAAGAGAGGGGTAGGAGGATGACCAGCATGAGCAGTCACCCACAGGTTTGTGCATGAAGCAGTCGTATAGGAGGAGGGGGTAGGAAGCAAGAAAGTCAAGGACCTGAAAGGGGAGGTCTAAAAGAAGGCTTGAAGGAAGGGTGTGGTAGTGAGGGTAGATAGTGATGACGGGGGAGGGGAGGAGGCGAAGGGAGATGAAAGGTGGAGGTGCTGTTGGGAGCTGGAGGTTGGGGAGAGCGGAGGGCATGATCCAAAAATAAAGAAAATCTAGGTGACCATGTGAGACCCTCAGGGTGAACAGTGCGTAGTTCGTTCTACCAGAATGATTCCCGTCGAAGTCTGTAGTCGGTGTTCTCTGCAAGAACCTTCTTCTGTTATTGCTACACATCTCAGATCACGAAGCGAGTGATTTGTCTGGTGAAAACATCTGGTTGCAGGGGTTCCGGTGATATTTTCTGTGCTAGCTGTATACATCCCCCCCTCCCCCCCCCTCTCTCTCTCTCTCTCTCTCTCTATATATATATATATATATATATATATATATATATATAATGCTATAATATATATATATATGCTGAACTATATATATATATATATATATATGTGTGTGTGTGTGTGTGTGTGTGTGTGTGTGTGTGTGTGTGTGTGTTACGGATGGAATGAGTCGTGTCTGCGGGTATCTGACTGTCTGACTCACACACAGAAATTATGGATGCATGCACGACTTTTCCAAATCACATACACACACACCACTCACCCGAACATTGACAGCCAGGCAACAAAACAACACTTTTTCTGTTTTATGCTGCCTGAGCCATCAGACAAACATATATAATAAATGCAAAATCATAAATAGTCGGCACGCCAACCACAAGGCGTACACACAAACTATATGTATGTACTAATATTTCAAGTACGCCAAACAGGGCGCACGACACAAAATATATCTATATTTAATTCACTATCTACTGTCGCTGCTGGTTCCAACGACGATGAAGGCGGCGACAACGACGACGACGAAACGATGAAGAGAACGAAGGCGACAAGACGATGAAGATGAAGACGACAACGCCTACAGCGTCAAGTCTGACACAGAACTTGCAGAACGTCAGAGCTGTGGCTCAAAGAAAAAAAAACCCCACTAGCACTCACGGCGTCTCTGCCGGCGACAGGGTGACAGTCTCACACAGGAGCTGTGGCTCACACACACACACACAGAAGCACAGAACGCAGCGACGGCCTCGCCAACAGGTCGCTGGTTCAAAACTTGGGAGCGGCGCTCTGGCTTGGCAGCAGCGGCGTCTCTCCAGCCCAACTGGCTCAGCGGGTAGTCGGTCCCGGGCGCAGTGGCAGGTAGGGTAGATTGTCGGCACTCAGGCCGACCTCTCCACACCGTCACACAGTGGAGAAGAAGGGGGTAGACACATCCACGAACCCCTGACCCTCACACAGTAGCAGCCAGTCCCCCTCAGTCCAGGGAACACATCTACCTGGGGAAAACTGACTGCCACAAAAAAAAAAAGCTGGGTCCCTCTTCGGCCTTCTGGAAATGCTGCGGAGCCGGAATCACTGCAGAGACTGCCTAACCGGTTCAGCTCACCCGTTTAACGGTGCGCAGGTGAGTAGCAGTCAGGTAAACTTTTCAACCGGCTTCCGGAGGACTACCTTCCGGTTAGCACGGTTGCATGAAAATTTGTGACCGGACGGGAAACGGTCCGTCACAATACTCCCCCTCCTCAAAAAAAAAACAAAACAAAAACATGTCCGAATTGTTTTTACTAAGAGGAAGTAAACAACTACAGGCCACAAAATTCCAAAAGTACATTAAATAGGACATCAAAACTGAGATGTACAGAAACCAATGTCTAAGGAACAGACTGGTTCTCAAAAGAACGTGAAAGAAGATCAGCGAAAATGTTCGATGATCCTGGAACTGGTTCCACTTCGAACGAGAATTCCTGCTGAGACGAGGCCCCAACGCATAATTCGGGAATTCTTAAAATTTGACGTTCGAAGGTACGTCAAAGGTCGATGATCTGTTTGAAGGATAAACCTGACTCCCCAAAGGTATCGAACGAACTTCTGAACAGCCCAACACAATGGCTAAACACTCTCGTTCGATGGCACTGTGATTTTTCACGATCCAACAACTTGCGACTCGCAAACACAACCGGGTGAAGAACATCATCATCCTCCTGCAGTAGTACAGCACCTAGCCCGACAGAACTAGCATCAGTCCTAAGAACAAAGGTCTTACCTGAGGCAACAGTAATACAGGTGCTGACGACAAAATACTCTGAATCTTCTGTAAGCTACTGCACATTCAGGGATCCAAGAAATAGATCTTCCAGCTCGACCACCATCCTTGATTAAATCAGAGAGCGGAGAACTCAAAGTGGAAAAACTGGGAACATATCTCCTGTAAAAGCTAAGCAAACCTAGCAAAGATCTGACTTGCTTTCTGGTAGTAGGAGTGGGAATTCTCAGAATCTTATCTATCTTTTTTCTGTTCAGGACGCATAGTATCACCTCCAACGATATGTCCAAGAAATTCCAGAGAATGGAAACCTGCCTCGATTTCCTAGGGACGAGCTGTGAGGTTGAAAGACCTCAGACACGAAAGAACACCTTTCACATGACGAATATGTGCATCCCATGAAACGCTATGAACCAGAATGTCATCAAAAAAGCTGACAGCTGAGAACTGATCCAAAGATAACATGCGCATCATGCGTGCGAAAACAGCAGATCTTCCAGCTCGACCACCATCCTTGATTCCGGACTACCTTCCGGTTAGCACGGTTGCATGAAAATTTGTGACCGGACGGGAAACGGTCCGTCACAATATATATATATATATATATATATATATATATATATATATATATATATGTATATATATATAATATATTATATATATGTGTGTGTGTGTGTGTGTGTGTGATGGAGAGAAGAAAACTAAGAAAAATGCTAGGACAATATCATCAAATTCGTTTAGCTCCCTTTTTGTTGAATTGTTTCCTTCACTGGGAATTGTTATTTGAAGAGGATTTGATTCACATAATAATTATACATACAAGCTTCAAGACGACTGGGAGAAACGTGACCCGGGGAACGAAAGGGGACGATGTTATTTCACCCAGGTGTACCTGCACATGACAAGGGGCAGAAAGACCCTGGAGAGGGCTGACACCTTGCATGGACACCAGCTCCAACCCGTGGACAAAGCAAAGCACCTGGGCGTCAACATTTACTGCTGGCCTCAAGTGGGGTGCCCAAAACGGGGCGGCCAAGGCCAACAAGACTCCGGGTCTCCTGCAAAGGAAGTTGAAACTACATGACAGGAAAGCCCCGAGAAAGTGCATACCTTTCCCTGATGCTGCTGATCGAGCATCGCAGAAATATGCGAGTCCAGTCTAGGATCCCAATACTAACACCGGCATTGGCCCCATAGAAAAAGTGCCGTGGGATGAGTTTGCCAGAACCACTGTCAGATCACAAGATATCTGAGGACTCGCTGTTCCAGTTCAAATGGAGACCTGGTGCACAGAGGTCCGCTGTGCCACATGTGTGAACATCATCATGGGCAGCTAACTATCCACTGCAGCCACACTCAAAACCAGCTGTCACCTGTAGAGTCGTTGCCACTGTAACTCCCATATGTACAATGCCCCCTGCCATCACGCTGACTACAGGAAGGCCATCGTCTTCCTACGTAGGATGCCTCAGTGGAACTGTTTCCCCGGGGAGGTTGTCACAGCACGTTTGTTCAGCTCCTTCGAAAAAGTCTACACACACACACACACACACACACACACACACACAAATCAACCAACCAACGAAACAACACCCCACCCCAAAACATCATCTATCCACACCCCCCTCTCCTCCAAAATCCTTCTGTCAGATGTCCCAGTAGTCAGACGTAGTGGGGCTGATCTTGTATCGTGCTCAATTGGACGCTGCCTTATCTCTTCACAGATGGTCGAGCATTACACCTGGTAATAACTACCACCACTTTCCACCTTCCCCTTCCTCTGCGCAAGTCTCTCTCTCTCTCTCTCTCTCTCTCTCTCTCTCTCTCTCTCTCTCTCTCTCTCTCTCTCTCTCTCTGTCTGCCTCTCTCTCCATTTCACTGTCTCTCTTTCTTTTTTCTCTCTCTCTCTGTTGCTGGACCAACAGTGGGCTTGCTTGTTTGTTTGTTTTTTTTGATCTGGATGCATGTCTTGATTTTTTAAAAAATAGACTTTATCTTTGATTTAAAATGTCAACAGGTTTATTTTCTTAAAAAAATCAGTCAAAAGAGAGCGTGCACCCACAGTCAGTCGTTCCTTTGTTGCAGATGAGTGAGCGCAAAGCCGTGATCAAGAACGCTGACATGTCCGAGGACATGCAGCAGGACGCCGTGGAGTGTGCCACGCAAGCCTTGGAGAAGTTCAACATCGAGAAAGACATTGCCGCCTTCATCAAGAAAGAGTTCGACAAGAAGTACAACCCCACGTGGCACTGCATTGTGGGCAGGAACTTTGGAAGTTACGTCACGCACGAGACCAAGCACTTCATCTACTTCTACCTGGGGCAGGTGGCCGTCCTGCTGTTCAAGTCAGGATGAATCGTTCCAGACAACTGGCGCCGGACTTCCCGTCCAGTTCGGGAGCAGCCTGTATCATCTTTTCTCCACCTCTGTCGCTTCTTTATTGTTGTCCCCAAAGTAGTCTTCCCGCTGGTTTATGTCTGAATGAGCGATCAGACAGGCGCTGGTTACTCCTTTCCAGAGCGGGAGAAGAAAGGCGAATGTGAAAGACGCGAGTTCCCTTTGATATGGCAACGATGCTGTGTTATATATATATATATATATATATATATATATATATATATATATTATATATATATATATTTGTTTTAACTGTTGAAAGCATCCGGCATATATAACAACATAGCCGTATTTGTTGATGTCCGAATGAACGATTTGCTGACGGTCTGAATTGAAGTGTGAGAGGGGAAAGAGGTGGTTGTCAAGAATCCAGATTAACTCTACTGTAGCAGAGGGTGATGGTGTTGGCAAATGGAAGTTACCTCGTAGTTTTTAATCCGTGTTCTGACTCTTCACCTATGTTATAGCACTGAGTGGGGAGAACAATAAGAGGGGTGGGGGATAGGTGTTTGTATTGGGGGTAGAGGGGCGGTGGAAGGAGTGAATACTCTTTAGACAAAACCAAGCAAAAGATAACGAGTTTTTCACAAGCTGCAAACGTCACGATTGTCGTGTTCAGTTCTCTGTCTGTCTGTCTGTCTGTCTGTCTCTCTCTCTCTCTCTCTCTCTCTCTCTCTCTCTCTCTCTCTTGTGTTTGGGTGGGAGGTAATTCATTCTGGTATTCCTGCACCCCACCCCTATCTGCCTTTCAATGAGTATTTTTTCATGACTTTTCCTGTAAGTCTCTACGTCGCTATCGAGACACACACTTCTGGGAAAGAAAACTGGTGCTGAAGACTTCTTTTGAAGCTACAAATGAATTGCTTTGATTTCTTTTCTTCCATTGCTTTCCTTTTTATCTTGCTATTCATTATTTAGCTTTGCTATGCTGTGATACGGATTCTGTGCGTATGTTGGAACCTTAACCTTCGGTTTAAAGATTCATGTTCGTTGCAAATCGCTGCACTGTCAGTGTACATGTTTGATAGTGGTTATCGGAATGGGTCCTACTAGCGAACTAATGATGAGAATAAAGACTTTAAAAGATGTCATTTTTTTGTGGTCTTACAATGTCGTTTGTGGGAATTCAGTAGTTGCCGCTTTTTCTTTTTTTCCTGTGTGTGTCTTTTTGCGGGCTCTTTGTTCCGCTTTGTTTTCTCGTCTGTCTCTGTTTGGCCTGTCCCGCTGCTTGCCTCTTTCTCTCGCTCTTGCTTGCTCTTTCATTCTTTCGAGAGCGCACATGCGCTATGTCTTGCTCGCGCGCGCGGGGGAGCGCACCCACGCACGCATGCGCGCACACACACACTCGAGCCGCGCCTGAAATGAATATTGTTTTGAAACTTTTATTTGAACATGTAATCAAAATCTGTATATCAAACATGTAGTTTATCTGGCACAAGTAACAGATCAATTACTAAGAAAAGACTTAAGAGAGGCAGCATCCATTACCTTGGTACGGTACCGGTGGAATGGACTATTTGAAGCTTCTGGCAATTCATTTAATCAGTCCTGAGGTATTTTCTCTATATGTTTGTAACATTCATATACATCTATATCAATTTTCAGTTGAACTGAGCCCTCTAAATTTTATGCTTGAGGATTACTTTTAACCACATACCTACCTCAGGATTATATCAGTTATTTACTAAAGAAATACTTTATCAATTTTCAAGTGGAGTATCATCCATTGAAAATATTTCGAATAAATGTTCCTTGCTCTGGGTTTTCTTTGAAAATCTTAATTTTAGTTCTGTTGGTAGTTGTCTCTGATTCGTTGTATTTGTTATTTTCTGTCATATGATATTTATGATCTGCTAATACATCCACAGTCCGCTTTTCCTCCACATTTGGACTTACACCCCCAACCCCATCATTTCGAAAGATTTTCTCGTAAACTCAGGAGAAATCCATCCATGTCTTTGATGTCTGTCGTTTATGATTCGGCTTCCTCAAGGCAATATAGCTTAACAAAAAGGCTCAAGCAAATCACCTTTAGCGATTACATGCAAATTTACACACACACACACACACACACACACACACACACACACACACACACTTTTGCTTTGCTTTTCTATCTCATAACTCAGGGGTGCTAAGGGACTTGAGTGACCAGACCTGAAAACTGACTCTCAAAATTTAAAGGGCCTGAAATCTGAATTTCAAAATGTATTTTCCGAGCCCGAAAACTGAGTCTAAAATTTTTTTCAAGACTGAAAGTTAAAAAAAAAAGGAGGGGGGGGGGAGGGGGGGGGGGGGGGGGGGGGGGAGGGGGAGGGAGGAGAGGATGATGAACCTGCTCATTTTCGGAATGTTTGTTTGTAAAAAGCAGCAGAAGGAGGGCGGGGGATGAGGGGGGGGGGGGGGGGGGGGGTAGGAGGTAGGAAAGAACTTCAACAGACAACACAGAAAGAGGGATTTTCTCACTCCAGATTCTGTTCTTTATCTCTTACTCGTTAAATTCATCAAGCTCAAATCCCTTCCATTAGTTCTGCACGTTCGACTCGAGTGTGGGACCATCCTCAGCCTCACTCACTGAATTTCACGACATGGCCAAGGCCTCACCGAGGAATCAAACAACAGAACGCAGAGTGGACATGGGAAAAGAAGGGCGGTCCTGGTAATGAGGAAATCAGGTTTATGACGAAGACAATGACTTGCTTGCTTGCTTGTTTGTTTGGTTTGCTGGCCGCAGACCAAGAAACACACCCGTTGCTGCAAGGTAAACAAGCGAACAAACAAAAACCCTGGGCCGTCAAAGAGACAATGTTGAAAACAGTTTGTCAACTATCGACGACTACACTAGAAACATGAGGAACGGGAGGTGGAGGAGGGAAGTTGGGGGTGGGGGTGGGGGGGGGGGGAGGAACGAAAGGGGAAAAAACCAACAGATTTATCACTCTTACAACCTCCTTTCATGGCGACACATGGGATACGGCAATGAAGACGACGGATAGCATTCATAGAGACGGGAACAAGAACAGTCAGATTATGATTTTACCAAGGCCTTAAGTGAACAGCACGAATCTTGTTGGGCCTGAAAGACAATGTTCCGATTTTCATCGACTGGTGTGTTCCAGCCTGAACTTGACAAATAGCACCCCTACTAACAGCATTGAAGAACTAACGAACGAACACACACACACACCGACAACACCATCAGCAACAACAACAATAACAACACACACACACACACACACACACACACACACACACACACACACTTTTGGGCACAAAGGGAGAAAGCTCAAGAGACCGACAGACACAGACAGCAGTAGAGGAGACATGCAAAAAGACCAGCCAGCCAGTTCTATTAAACAGCGTGTTGACGGCAAGATTAACAGCATGCACACTGCAGGTCTTTGGCAGCCACGAACACAAAGAATACGTGGGTGACACTCAAAACCACGATTGACAGAGCTGCATTTCCTCTGGAGAGAAATAGCTAGTTATCCTACCGTGAGTAAATAACAGCGACACTCTCCAAAGAAATGGAAAAAAGACAGCTGTAGGTGGAAGCTGAGTTGACCGGCTTTTCCCCCCCAAACCTGTTTTCTAAACCTGGAATGTGACATCCTCCTGAAATCAAAAGTCTTGCATGAGAGGTGTGATAGGGCAAACTGCGGACTGATAGAGGAGCTCACACCAAGACCTGCAGTAAGAGCTTCGTAACATGTTCTTTCTGAAACGGCCGAAGCTCATCATGCACGAGTCCGATCTATCGTGTCAACATCTTTGTCTGGTATGACCAGCAGCAGTGGCGAAGTGGTTAGTGTCGCGAACTTGCAGCTGGGTAGTCGTGGGTTGATTTCCATCAGAGCCATGTGGGATTTTCCTGCCGCATCAGGCAACTACCAACAGTTGAGTTTGCTACGGGCTTAGTTGGGAAGACTGGGACCATACAGTCGAGTTTCATCCACGTAATGGATGCGTCTCTGACAGTGTTGCTCAAATTTTCTGACCCCAACGCTACTGGCACCTGTATCTCTTGGGCCTGGTTGACACCAGGTTATATTGTGAAAATAAGTGTAGAGTACAGCCCAGTCATGAAGACTCAAACCGGAATGGAAACCCGTAGCATCATCTTCATCATCCTCATTCTCATCGATCAGCATTAAAAAAAAAAGTCTCAAATTCTGTGGGCCTCCATGCCCTGCTGCCATGGTGACGTCAGTTCGATGTGCTGTCCATGTCTATGGCCTTACTTTGATTCCGTCGGAACCACCAGCATTGGCAAATTCATGTAGGCTGTCGTTGGTCTGACGTGATGGCGCCCTCCGGAGGGAGAGCTTACTTACGTCAGCTCTGTGACTAAGCAGCTATTGTCGTCAGAAGGGGGCTTAGTAGGTGATGTCCTTTGTATGTAGGGTCAGAACAGGCGCCACTGAACGCCCTTGAAGTGAGTCGGCAGCAGTGCAGTGTCTCCTCCGGTGGGTTTCCTCTTGACGACTTGACATTGACTGCTCCCTTTGGATTGCTGGTGCCAGGGCTGTGGTGGGACGTTGCGGGACTGTGGTTATGAACGGCGGGGGGTGGGGGTGGGGTCGGAAATAGTGGCGGGGTACAATACCACCGAGGTGGCTCAGATGATAGATAGAAAAAAAAAAAAAAAAAAAAAAAAAATCTTTGTGTAGTATACGTCCAGTCCCGAGATATGCTACACAAAGAGGAAGGGACAGGAATGGTATCTCCGACTTCTCTAGATGAAGTTTCCTTGCGCATACTGATCGTCTGATTGGCCATGTGCCTGCCTCCTGTTCATGGGTTGACCGTCTGTTTACACCACTTTACACGTGATAATGTCAAATCAACACGTTTGTAGCACACACGCATTGCACCGCTTGCAGGCAAAGCCTTCGTGTGGACAGTAGAGTGATGTCACTGAACACGGACGACAACAAGCTGCCACGCATACGCGCGCGCGCGCGCTCGTCTTTGAGCACAGAGGGAGAGAGCACAAGAAAACGACAGACACAGACAGTAGCAGAGGAGACATTCAACAAAGGCCCACCAACCGGTTCCGCAAGAGTAACGACATGTACACAGCAGGTCTTTGGCAGTCACGGACGCAAAGAATACCTCGGTGACACTCAATCCACGATTGACAGCTGCATTTCGTCTCGCCAGGAATGGCTAGTTATCCTGCCGGCAGTAAATAACAGCAGTACTATTCAAAGAAACGTCAAGGAGACAGCAATGGGGAAAAAGGCCAGTTACTCTTCACCTTTCCTTCTCTGGTTTGTCGTATCCATCGAGCCGACATCACAAAGAAACGCTCCCGCTAGCGAAACTCACGAGAACTCTAACCTATCGCGTCTGTAAATCGCAACTGGACTAAAAAAAAAAAAAACAAAAGAGAGACAGAGAGAGAGAGAGAGAGAGAGAGAGAGGGGGGGGGGGGGGGGGGGGATGGTAGCAGCAAGCAAGCGACACCCACTGTAGGCTCTTCTTGCGATCCAAATACATGTGTCAGGATATCTTAGTCACATGTAGGCCAGTGCAGACTGTGTTCGGCCGAGGCAGCACTCTGACGAGGAAATAACACTTTGTGTGCAGTGGATATAGTCTTGGCAGATTAAAAAAGGTATTGTGCGAATTGAAGACAGTCTTGGTTTTGTTCAAGTTAGCAGGTACTGCATCAGCTGACGGAGGTAGATGGTACACACACACACACACACACACACACACACACACACACACACACACAACACACACACACACACACACACACACACACACACACACACACACACACACACACACACACACACACACACACACACACACACACACACACACACACACACACACACACACACACACACACACACACACACACACACACACACACACACACACACACACACACACACACACACACACACACACACACACACACACACACACACACACACACACACGAGCGTGCCTTTAGGCACAGAGGGAGAAAGTGCAAGAGAATGACAGACGGACAGTAGCAGAGGAGACATGCAATAAAGACCCACCAACCATCCATACAAGAGCGTGTTGGCGGCAGGCCTTTTGCTGCCAGTCGCAACGGACACAAAGAATACCTGCGTGGCACTCAATACCACGATTGACGGAGCTGCATTTCTTCTTCTCGTGAAAAATATCTAGATATCCTGCCGTGAGTATATAACAGCAACACTATGCAAAGAAGTGAAAAGGGACAGTGGTAGATGGAAGCTGTGTTGACTGGCCTTTTCAGCAAACCTGTTTTCTAAACCTGGAATGTGACAACCTCCCGAAATCAGCGGTCATGTATGACAGGTGTGATAATGGCATGCAAACTGCGGACATAGAGTGAGTTCACACCGACACGCATAGAAACAGCTTCGTAACATGTTATTCAGGACACAGCCAAAGCTCCTCATGCACGAGTGCGATCTCCTGTGTCACTATCTTTGTAGTATGCGTGTCAGCGCCGAGGGGTGCTAGACCAAAGAAGAAGAGGGGACAGGAATCGTATCTCCATCTTTCACTACGCATATTGAAGGCATTCACTACCTCCTGATGGTCTGATTGGCAATGTGACTGCCTCCTGTTCATGAGCTGGCCGTCTGTTTACCACACTTTACACGTGATAATGTCAAATCAACATGTTTGTAGCACACACGCATTGCACCGCTTGCAGGCAAAGCCTTCGTGTGAGCAGGAGAGTGATGTCACTGAACAGCGGACGACAACAAGCTGCCATGTGTGGCACACCTGACTGGACAGTCCAGCCAGCTGAACGACTCCTTCATCCAGATGAAATGGGATGTCTTACCTGCGTGAGCGAACAAAAGTCTGAAAAAAGGCGAACAATGGGGAAAAGAAGCCAGTTACTGTTCCCCTTTCCTTCTCTGGTGAGCCCTATCCATCGAACTCTACCAGTAGGACATCGCAAAGAAACGGCCCCACTAGTGCAACTCACGAGAATTCTAATCTCTGGCGTCTGTAAAACGCAGCTGAAAAAAAAAACAGGACAGAGAGAGAGAGAGAGAGAGAGAGAGAGAGAGAGAGAGAGAGAGAGAGCGAGAGAGAGAGAGAGAGAGAGAGAGAGAGAGAGAGAGAGAGAGATGTATACGTGTGTGTGTGTGTGTGTGTGAGAGAGAGAGAGAGAGAGAGAGAGAGAGAGTGGGGGGAGTGGGGTGTGTAGACACAAGCAAGCGACAAGCACTGTAGGCTCTTCTTGCGATCCGATTACATGTGTCTGGATATCTTTGTCACATGTAGGCCAGTGCAGACTGTGTGCAGTCGAGACAGCAGTTTGTCGAGCAAATTATGCTTTGTGTGCAATGGATATGGTCTCGGCGGATTCAAAGACAGTGTGTATGAGTTGAAGACAGTCATGGTTTTGTTCAAGTTCGCGAGCACTGTATCAGTTGAAGGACGTCAATGGTAGACTTACTGCCAAATTTTTGTGCAGGTGTGCGCTCCCGTGCAGTATGCGTCCGTGTGTATGCTCGTACACGATCGCACTTTGAGAAAATGAAACTCACATACGTATGTGCTTACACACACACGCGCGCGCGCGCGCGCACGCACGTACGCAAGCATACACACACACACACACACAAACACACACACGCGCGCGCGCGCGCGCGCGCACGCACGCACGTTCGTACGCAGGCAGGCAGGCAGGAGGTAGGCAGGCAGGCAAGCAGGCAGGCAGGCGGGCAGGCAGGCAGGCACACACACACACACACACACACACACACACACACACACACACACACACACACACACACACACACACACACACATACACACACACACAACACTAACCCACAGACACACACAAAAAAGACACACACACAAATAGGTCGGCACACACACACGCCCCCTCCCCCCCCCCCCCCCCCCCCACACACACACACACACAAGTAGGTCAGCACTCTCACACACACGCGCGTGAGCGCGCGCGCGCACGCACACACACACAAGTAGGTCAGCACTTACACAAACACAAACGCGCGCGCGCGCGCGCGCGCGCGCACACACACACACACACACACACACACACACACATGCGTGGGCGCATTCAGAGAGAGAGAGAGACAGAGAGACAGACACACAGACACACAGACAGACAGACACACAGACAGACAGACAGAGAAGCAACACAAATCACTCCGTTTTGTTTTCTTTTGCTTTAATATGAATAGAATAAAAAGACATAAAGAAGGCTGTGCAATTGAAGATCACTAGTTGTGCGTAAACCAGCTCCAGTCTTAAGAATGCTTGGCAAAGTTGATGGAAGGCAAAGAAAAATATGAGAACAAAAATCTATTTTGGCTTCGACAGTGACATGTGATTGCAAGCATCAAAGGCAAAAGTGGGAAAAAAACATCCATTCTCAATAACATGATCGTTACATCAGGTTAAATTCATCCACTCTTAAGGCGCTGACTACTCCCGTTTGATTTCATAACCTTATGATTTGAAAATATAGTTTAAAGAAGCAAAGCTTGGCCGTGACGGACGCTCAAAAATTGAAAAAAACACACAAAAAAACATAAGCCAAAGTACACAGCAAACTAGACAAGAAACGTTCTCTTAGGGTAGTGTTTACAACGTGACTACCTGTGCAGTAGATTACTACAAAAAGGACATGCACGTTACACATCGTCACAAGAGAGAAAACAAGAACGAAAGACATTTTACTAACTAACGTGGCAAGTTCACAAAGTCTGAGACAAAGGGAAGATAAAAGAAAAGGAGAAAGTAATAACTTAATTTCTAAAGGCGGGTATTCAATCCACGCTAAAAAGAACCTCCAACAGAGGAGGGTGGAGGGTGGGGAGAGTGTGGTGGGACTGAAGGGGAGGGGGTGCGGGGTGGGGGGGGGGGGGGGGGGGGGCAGTAGGCGTACGATGCAGACAATAGTGCTGAGTTCACTGGTCACAGAGAGTGCCATGATGAATGCAGTAGTCTGTCGGTGGGAAAAAAACTGAAGGAGGAGCGGTTATAATTGATAGCTATTTGGGAAACATATACATCCCAGTCCCTCTGTCCTTGACTTAGGCAGAAATGAGCTGCTTCTTGTCACAGTCTCAAGACAGTTGTCATTGAAACAGTGTGAGAACCTGCGAAGAATTACATAGAATATAGGAATGGTTACCGAAATATGAGCATTCATCTCTTTACATTTTTGATAAAAAGGAACTTACAGACAGCACACTGTTAGAAAAGAAGAACAGAAAGAAAGAATAGAAAGAAGAGAATGAAAGAATGAAAGGCGGCAGTTTGACGAGGTTGATATCCATCTGCTGACTTCCCTTTGGGCTTAAAAGCAAGATACTGAACTTTCAAAACACAACTAGGCACGAATAAACTTGCAGGGGTAGAAGCTGTTGAACAGTCAAGTACAGTGAACTATGTGCTTAAAATGTTACTTTTCATGACTACTTTCAGACACATAAATTATGCTGAAACGAAAACTGCTGTTTTTTTAACAAAATATTACCAGAACATGTCAGGGTTGTAGTCAGTTTCGTTCGACAGGTTTGTGTGCTCTTTCCCTCCCCTTCACGCTTTTTTTAAAAAACTGGTTTTCCTGTTATTTACAGGACGAGTGCTGATCAGCATTTTATTTTAGATTTAGGGTCATACGAGCCGAGAGTGGGTGCTGATTAGCTGGGGGGGGGGGGGGGGGGGGGGGGGTTCAGTCCTTACTTCCGTTACGGAGGCTATGTTTTCATCCGCATTTCTGCCCGTTTGTTTCTCTACTACAAGATCGAGGCGACTTACGACCCCATTTCTCCCATAGTTCAATACATCAAACACCATCTTTACGTTTCATTCTTCTATCGATTTTTTTTTAACAGCCAAACATTTTGATGCCAAACGGCTCAAAAGGCGGAGTCAAGATCCATTGGACACCGGCACCAATGTGCTCTCTTCTGAAAGCCCTTCAACTTTGGAAAACAAAACATTTGAGTTCCCAGTGGGCAATCGAAAATGAACAGCTAGAGGCGTTTCAAATGTTTAGCCACAATAACATGCGATTCAGAAACGACCGGGGGTTTCGCCTCAAAAATATCGTTGAAACAGATGCTACTTGTCTCTGGGATATAGATAATCCATTTAAAATACTTTTCTTCCTTTCTCTAGGGAGGTCCTGCTTTCTCCTTCATCCGTCGCTTTCTTTGTCAATTGCTTTGTCTGTTAGCTAGCTTTCTTTGTCAATTGCTTTGTCTGTTAGCTAGCTTTCTTTCTTTGTCAATTGCTTTGTCTGTTAGCTAGCTTTCTTGTCAATTGCTTTGTCTGTTAGCTAGCTATCTTTGTCTTTCTTTGTCAACTGCTTTGTCTGTTAGCTAGCTATCTTTGTCAATTGCTTTGTCTGTTAGCTAGCTTTCTTAGTCAATTGCTTTGTCTGTTAGTTAGCTTACTCAAAACCGACTGGACTGATTTTCTAAACAAAACATAGTGGAAAGGGAGAATAGGAAGATGGTGAAAAGATGACACGTTCCCAAAAGACAAGCAATTTGATGCAGATCCAGATTAAACAGCATATCCATGATCCGTCTCGCAAATGTATAGCAGCCTTTCCATTGAACTTGAACACTGTGAAATTAGTGGGTATGATTGAGAAAAACCAACAGAACTGATGACTTCTCCAAGCGCTTCCATGGATAATTAAAACTTTCCTGGATGTTAACGGTGGCAATCGTATCTTACATTTCTTTTTTTCTCAATTTATTGGAATAACTCTTATCCCCACTCCTCCAATACCTTGACTGATAATTCCCCTAAATCAAAAATATTTATCTTCGCTCATGACTGACATGCTCAAGAAAGTTGAAAAAAAAAAAGAATCGGGGAAGCCCATCTCCTGACCCTGTGTTTTCCGTGTTAAACACTATTTTTAATGGCCAAACACTTTTCTTGCACACACCAAATGAGAAATTCAAGGTCCAGGTAATACTGGCAGAGAGGTCTTTTCTCTGTAGAGTGCCGATTCAAGATCTGTTAGACATTGGCAGAAGTCGGCCTTACCCCTGTGCCATTCTCTTTTGAAACACATGAATCTGAGTTTAGAGTGGACAAGCGAACATGATCAATCAGTCAAGCCAGTTCCAATGTGTAGCAACACTTGTTTTGGATACAACCAGGGAGTCACCTCAGTCATAATGGTTGAGACAGTTCATGCAGCTGTGCATGGAAGAGAGCTTAAGCATCTCTGCCCAAACATCCAAGTCCACACACTGATCACACGAACCGTCTGACCAACACGGTCAGGATCTGACATTCCAGCCTCTTCCAGTCATGCCGAAACATTTGACATGAACTGTGTCTGCCACACGTTGGACACAAAGCTGACTGATGGTCTAGTACCAGATATAGAATGTCCACGATGTCCTCATCAAAGAATGCTGGATTATTATCAGCTGGGAAATCAGACTGCATTCAAGGCACAGGGTGGAGACACATTTCCGCAAATGTCACTGCGTTTTCTCAACCATTTAGGGGGCGTTTCTGTACATTTCTTGATTACAGTTCTGGGGAAAAAAGGCATACTGTCATGAGGGGATTAAGTGTTCTAAAATTAAATAAAGGGAAAAAAATTCACTCCCCCCATTCAGAAGGAACCATTCATCTGCAATCACAAGCACATAAACACATACTCATGCGATCTTATCCCAATTGCCAACTCCGAATAAGGTTCCTCCCAATAAGAGACTTCAACTTATCATTCAATTTAAAGTTTCACAAAATTAGCAATAGTAACTATTCTTCCTTTCTCATGAAAATATAACACTCACCACAGCCATCAAAACCATCAAAATTCCACACCCCAAAGCCATCAAAACTCCCTTGAACATAGCCCCAGGCCGTCACAACCAACTGACACAAACCAAGGACCCCACCTTCACAGATCCCCAAGCCCCTTCAGTCACATAGGCTCACTGATCGTCTTAACCTGCCTAAGTCCGGTCACCACTAAAATGCCTTTGAGAACCCCATCTGAGTCTGCCCCACACGGTGTCAATTTCAAAAGGATACAACTCACCCCCAAAACAAAGTGTCCCAGCTCCTGCATTTGCAGAACGACAAGAATCACATGCATGACAATTCACATAGTGGACATTGGCACTTCACTCTCAATGAACCGTTTTTTTTTCAAATTTCTGCACAGCAACACCAATGATAGTAATGACTTGGAAAAGATTTGAACTTAAGGCGGGAGGGGTGGAGGGGTGAAAATAAAGAAAATGGGAACATAAAATTAAGAAAATATGTTATAAATATGAAAACTCTTCACTAGCTGCATGAGGAAACCATCATAATCTCTCTTAAGGCAGATCTATTTTTATTGCCTGCTCCTAAGCCTTTCGTCCACTGCATCGGACTCATCAGGGAGACACGGCTGATTGTGTTTGTGCTCCTGGCGTCAAACAGAGTTCAAATCTTAAGTTCAAATCTTTGCCAAGTCATTTCTGTGATGACGGAGGGGTGTTGGCCTTCACTTGTTTTTCCCCCCACTATTAGATTGTTGGTCTTTGTATTCATCTGACTTTATTCAAGTTTAAAAGGCTGTGCCAGTCTTGAATAAAAGTTACTCTATGTTAGGTTTTCTATGGGGAGCAAGACTTTCCCTACATGAATCTGAGTTTAGAGTGGACGAGTGAAAATGATCAGTCAAGCCTATTCCATGTGTAGCAACACTTGATTTGGGTACAACTAGGGAGTCACCTCAGTCATAATGGTTGAAGCGCTTCATGCAGCTGTGCATAAGAGAGAGCTTAAGCATCTCTGCCCAAGCATCCAAGTTCATACACTGATCACACGAACCGTCTGACCAATACCATTAGGATCTGACATTCCAGCCTCTTCCAGTCATGCCAAAACATTTGACATGAACTGTGTCTGCCACACGTTGGACACAAAGCTGACTGATGGTCTAGTACCAGATATAGAATGTCCACGATGTCCTCATCAAAGAATGCTGGATTATTATTAGCTGGGAAATCAGACTGCATTCAAGGCACAGGGTGGGGACACATTTCTGCAAATGTCACTGCGTTTCTCAACCATTTAGGGGACGTTTCTGTACATTTCTTGATTACAGTTCTGGGGAAAAAAAAGGCATACTGTCATGAGGGGATTAAGTGTTCACAAATCAAATAAAGGATAAAAATTCACTCCCTCCATTCAGAAGGCAACCATTCATCTGCAATCACAAGCACCTAAACACATACTCGTGCGATCTTATCCCAATTGCCAACTCCGAATAAGGTTCCTCCCAATAAGAGATTTCAACTTATTATACAATTTAAAGTTTCACAAAATTAGCAATAGTAACTATTCTTCCTTTCTCATGAAAATATAACACTCACCACAGCCATCAAAACCATCAAAATTCCACACCCCAAAGCCATCAAAACTCCCTTGAACATAGCCCCAGGCCGTCACAACCAACTGACACAAACCAAGGACCCCACCTTCACAGATCCCCAAGGCCCCTTCAGTCACATAGGCTCACTGATCGTCTTAACCTGCCTAAGTCCGGTCACCACTAAAATGCCTTTGAGAACCCCATCTGAGTCTGCCCCACACACGGTGTCAATTTCAAAAGGATACAACTCACCCCCAAAACCAAAGTGTCCCAGCTCCTGCATTTGCAGAACGACAAGAATCACATGCATGACAATTCACATAGTGGACATTGGCACTTCACTCTCAATGAACCGTTTTTTTTCAAATTTCTGCACAGCAACACCAATGACAGTAATGACTTGGAAAAGATTTGAACTTAAGGCGGGAGGGGTGGAGGGGTGAAAATAAAGAAAAAATGGGAACATAAAATTAAGAAAATATGTTATAAATATGAAAACTCTTCACTAGCTGCATGAGGAAACCATCGTAATCTCTCTTAAAGGCAGATCTATTTGTATTGCCTGCTCCTAAGCCTTTCGTCCACTGCATCGGACTCATCAGGGAGACACGGCTGATTGTGTCTGTGCTCCTGGCGTCAAACAGAGTTCAAATCTTAAGTTCAAATCTTTGCCAAGTCATTTCTGTGATGACAGAGGGGTTGTTGGCCTTCACTTGTTTTTCCCCCCACTATTAGATTGTTGGTCTTTGTATTCATCTGACTTTATTCAAGTTTAAAAGGCTGTGCCAGTCTTGAATAAAAGTTACTCTATGTTAGGTTTTCTTATGGGAGCAAGACTTTCCCTACATGAATCTGAGTTTAGAGTGGACAAGTGAAAATGATCAGTCAAGCCTATTCCAATGTGTAGCAACCTCGATTTGGGTACAACTAGGGAGTCACCTCAGTCATAATGGTTGAAGCGCTTCATGCAGCTGTGCATAAGAGAGGCTTAAGCATCTCTGCCCAAGCATCCAAGTTCATACACTGATCACACGAACCGTCTGACCAATACCATTAGGATCTGACATTCCAGCCTCTTCCAGTCATGCCAAAACATTTGACATGAACTGTGTCTGCCACACGTTGGACACAAAGCTGACTGATGGTCTAGTACCAGATATAGAATGTCCACGATGTCCTCATCAAAGAATGCTGGATTATTATTAGCTGGGAAATCAGACTGCATTCAAGGCACAGGGTGGGGACACATTTCTGCAAATGTCACTGCGTTTCTCAACCATTTAGGGGACGTTTCTGTACATTTCTTGATTACAGTTCTGGGGAAAAAAAGGCATACTGTCATGAGGGGATTAAGTGTTCACAAATCAAATAAAGGATAAAAATTCACTCCCTCCATTCAGAAGGAACCATTCATCTGCAATCACAAGCACCTAAACACATACTCGTGCGATCTTATCCCAATTGCCAACTCCGAATAAGGTTCCTCCCAATAAGAGATTTCAACTTATTATACAATTTAAAGTTTCACAAAATTAGCAATAGTAACTATTCTTCCTTTCTCATGAAAATATAACACTCACCACAGCCATCAAAACCATCAAAATTCCACACCCCAAAGCCATCAAAACTCCCTTGAACATAGCCCCAGGCCGTCACAACCAACTGACACAAACCAAGGACCCCACCTTCACAGATCCCCAAGGCCCCTTCAGTCACATAGGCTCACTGATCGTCTTAACCTGCCTAAGTCCGGTCACCACTAAAATGCCTTTGAGAACCCCATCTGAGTCTGCCCCACACACGGTGTCAATTCAAAAGGATACAACTCACCCCCAAAACCAAAGTGTCCCAGCTCCTGCATTTGCAGAACGACAAGAATCACATGCATGACAATTCACATAGTGGACGTTGGCACTTCATCTCAATGAACCATCTTTTTTAAATTTCTGCACAGCAACACCAATGACAGTAATGACTTGGAAAAGATTTGAACTTAAGGCCGAGGGGGGTGGGGGGGTGGGGGGGGGGGGGGGTGGTGAAATGAAGAAAATGGAAACATAAAATCAAGAAAATATGTTATAAATATGAAAACTCTTCACTAGCTGCATGAGGAACCATCGTAATCCCTCTTAAAGGCAGATCTATTTGTATTGCCTGCTCCTAGGCCTTTCGTCCCCTGCATCGGACTCATCAGGGAGACACGGCTGATTGTGTCTGTGCTCCTGGCGTCAAACAGAGTTCAAATCTTAAGTTCAAATCTTTGCCAAGTCATTACTGTGATGATGGAAGGGTTTGTTGGCCTTCACTTGTTTTTCCCCCACTATTAGATTGTTGGGTCTTTGTATTTGTCTGACTTTATTCAAGTTTAAAAGGCTGTGCCAGTCTTGAACAAAAAGTTACTCTATGTTAGGGTTTTCTTATGGGAGCAAGACTTTCCCTACATGAATCTGAGTTTAGAGTGGACAAGTGAAAATGATCAATCAGTCAAGCCAGTTTCAATGTGTAGCAACACTTGATTGGGTACAACCAGGGAGTCACCTCAGTCAAAATGGTTGAAACGCTTCATGCAGCTGTGCATGGAAGAGAGCTTAAGCATCTCTGCCCAAACATCCAAGTCCACACACTGATCACACGAACCGTCTGACCAACACGGTCAGGATCTGACATTCCAGCCTCTTCCAGTCATGCCAAAACATTTGACATGAACTGTGTCTGCCACACGTTGGACACAAAGCTGACTGATGGTCTAGTACCAGATATAGAATGCCCACGTTGTCCTCATCAAAGAATGCTGGATTATTATTAGCTGGGAAATCAGACTGCATTCAAGGCACAGGGTGGGGACACATTTCCGCAAATGTCACTGCGTTTCTCAACCATTTAGGGGACGTTTCTGTACATTTGTTGATTGCAGTTGTGGGAAAAAAAGGCATACTGTCATGAGGGGATTAAGTGTTCACAAATCAAATAAAGGATAAAAATTCACTCCCTCCATTCAGAAGGCACCATTCATCTGCAATCACAAGCACATAAACACATACTCGTGCGATCTTATCCCAATTGCCAACTCCGAATAAGGTTCCTCCCAATAAGAGACTTCAACTATCATTCAATTTAAAGTTTCACAAAATTAGCAATAGTAACTATTCTTCCTTTCTCATGAAAATATAACACTCACCACAGCCATCAAAACCATCAAAATTCCACACCCCAAAGCCATCAAAACTCCCTTGAACATAGCCCCAGGCCGTCACAACCAACTGACACAAACCAAGGACCCCACCTTCACAGATCCCCAAGGCCCCTTCAGTCACATAGGCTCACTGATCGTCTTAACCTGCCTAAGTCCGGTCACCACTAAAATGCCTTTGAGAACCCCATCTGAGTCTGCCCCACACACGGTGTCAATTTCAAAAGGATACAACTCACACCCCCAAAACCAAAGTGTCCCCCAGCTCCTGCATTTGCAGAACGACAAGAATCACATGCATGACAATTCACATAGTGGACATTGGCACTTCACTCTCAATGAACCGTCTTTTTCAAAATTTCTGCACAGCAACACCAATGATAGTAATGACTTGGAAAAGATTTGAACTTAAGGCGGGGGGGGGGGAGGGGTGAAATAAAGAAAATGGGAACATAAAATTAAGAAAATATGTTATAATATGGAAAACTCTTCACTAGCTGCATGAGGAAACCATCATAATCTCTCTTAAAGGCAGATCTATTTTTATTGCCTGCTCCTAAGCCTTTTGTCCACTGCATCGGACTCATCAGGGAGACACGGCTGATTGTGTTTGTGCTCCTGGCGTCAAACAGAGTTCAAATCTTAAGTTCAAATCTTTGCCAAGTCATTTCTGTGATGACGGAGGGGTTGTTGGCCTTCACTTTTTTTCCCCCACTATTAGATTGTTGGTCTTTGTATTCATCTGACTTTATTCAAGTTTAAAAGGCTGTGCCAGTCTTGAATAAAAAGTTACTCTATGTTAGGTTTTCTTATGGGAGCAAGACTTTCCCTACATGAATCTGAGTTTAGAGTGGACGAGTGAAAATGATCAGTCAAGCCTATTCCAATGTGTAGCAACACTTGATTTGGGTACAACTAGGGAGTCACCTCAGTCATAATGGTTGAAGCGCTTCATGCAGCTGTGCATAAGAGAGCTTAAGCATCTCTGCCCAAGCATCCAAGTTCATACACTGATCACACGAACCGTCTGACCAATACCATTAGGATCTGACATTCCAGCCTCTTCCAGTCATGCCAAAACATTTGACATGAACTGTGTCTGCCACACGTTGGACACAAAGCTGACTGATGGTCTAGTACCAGGTATAGAATGTCCACGATGTCCTCATCAAAGAATGCTGGATTATTATTAGCTGGGAAATCAGACTGCATTCAAGGCACAGGGTGGGGACACATTTCTGCAAATGTCACTGCGTTTCTCAACCATTTAGGGGACGTTTCTGTACATTTCTTGATTACAGTTCTGGGGAAAAAAAGGCATACTGTCATGAGGGGATTAAGTGTTCACAAATCAAATAAAGGATAAAAATTCACTCCCTCCATTCAGAAGGAACCATTCATCTGCAATCACAAGCACATAAACACATACTCGTGCGATCTTATCCCAATTGCCAACTCCGAATAAGGTTCCTCCCAATAAGAGATTTCAACTTATTATTCAATTTAAAGTTTCACAAAATTAGCAATAGTAACTATTCTTCCTTTCTCATGAAAATATAACACTCACCACAGCCATCAAAACCATCAAAATTCCACACCCCAAAGCCATCAAAACTCCCTTGAACATAGCCCCAGGCCGTCACAACCAACTGACACAAACCAAGGACCCCACCTTCACAGATCCCCAAGGCCCCTTCAGTCACATAGGCTCACTGATCGTCTTAACCTGCCTAAGTCCAGTCACCACTAAAATGCCTTTGGAACCCCGTCTGAGTCTGCCCCACACACGGTGTCAATTCAAAAGGATACAACTCACCCCCAAAACCAAAGTGTCCCAGCTCCTGCATTTGCAGAACGACAAGAATCACATGCATGACAATTCACATAGTGGACATTGGCACTTCACTGTCAATGAACCTTTTATTTAAATTTCAACACAGCAACACCAATGACAGTAATGACTTGGAAAAGATTTGAACTTGGTGGGAGGGGGCGAGGGGTGAAGATGAAGAAAATGGGAACATAAAATTCAGAAAATATGTTACAAATATGAAAACTCTTCACTAGCTGCATGAGGGAACCATCGTAATCCCTCTAAAAGGCAGATCTATTTGTATTGCCTGCTCCTAGGCCTTTCGTCTGCTGGATCGGACTCATCAGGGAGACACGGCTGATTGTGTCTGTGCTCCTAGCGTCAAACAGAGTTCAAATCTTAAGTTCAAATCTTTGCCAAGTCATTGCTGTAAAGATGGAGGGGTTTGTGGCCTTCACTTGTTTTTCCTCCCACTATTAGATTGTTGGTCTTTGTATTCATCTGACTTTATTCAAGTTTAAAAGCTGTGCCAGTCTTGAATAAAAGTTACTCTATGTTAGGTTTTCTTATGGGAGCAAGACTTTCCCTACATGATTCTGAGTTAGAGTGGACGAGTGAAAATGATCAGTCAAGCCTATTCCAATGTGTAGCAACACTCGATTTGGGTACAACTAGGGAGTCACCTTAGTCATAATGGTTGAAGCGCTTCATGCAGCTGTGCATAAGAGAGGGCTTAAGCATCTCTGCCCAAGCATCCAGTTCATACACTGATCACACGAACCGTCTGACCAATACCATTAGGATCTGACATTCCAGCCTCTTCCAGTCATGCCAAAACATTTGACATGAACTGTGTCTGCAACACGTTGAACACAAAGCTTACTGATAGTCTAGCAACGGATTTAGAATGCCCACGTTGTCCTCATTAAAGAATGCTGGATTATTATCAGCTGGGAAATAGGACTGCCTTCAACGCACAGGTTGGGAGCACATTTCCGCAAATGGTACTACGTGTCTGAAACATTTAGGAGTAAGTTTTGTATACATTTGTTGCTAACATTTCTGCAAAATAAGGCATACGTTTCCACAAACAGGAGCTGACACCCAATATTACCATTTCTCTGCTATGAAAATAACACACGAGTATGCGTACGAGCACATGTGCACACTTGCATGTACATTAGAGAGAGAGAGAGAGAAAAGAGAGAGAAAGAGAGAGAGCAACCAATTCATAATTTCAATAAAAACAAAAAAGTGAAAACATTCTGTAAACCATAAGCCTAACAGCATAAAATATAATTACAAGCTTCAGGTCTGCGATCTTTTGCCATTTTTTTTTCTATACTGCTAATTTGTAGGCCTACTCATTTCAGATCATCCCTTTTTGTTTTGTTTTTTCATTCAGAAAAAATTGCACCTCATCATAAAGTACGCT
The DNA here is from genome assembly GCA_016801955.1 of Conus betulinus. Taxonomy (NCBI): domain Eukaryota; kingdom Metazoa; phylum Mollusca; class Gastropoda; order Neogastropoda; family Conidae; genus Conus; species Conus betulinus. Next base: position 17,952 of record JADBJO010001804.1, on the reverse strand, counting down.
ACTTTGTATTTCAATTCCCGAAGTCTACGTGGTTCAAGCTCAACGAAAACAGATCACTAGCTGAGAGAGCGAACTTCTCTAATGCATGACCACCAGAGTCATGACGCGGTTTCATCACGTTGGCAGAGACGTAACACAAAAAACAATTGCAGGAGCATCATCCAGGAATTTAAAGAAATGTTGAATCAAGGTAACGTCAAGCGCGTCACTCATGCTGAGCTGGGGCAGGGCCCTCTTCCTCCGCCTCTCGGGTGGGTGCTGTGGCCGCTGCGTCTAGTCTGAAGATATCAATTCATGAGCTACTCTTATTTCAATCATGACATCAGAAAAAAAAGTCTTGTTTCATCAAACCTGTTCAGAGCTAAAGCGTCTAATAAGAGAAGGACATCTGTATTAAAAACCGATCTACATTTTACAACAGGGTAATTATATAGGTATATGGTCACACATGC
>JADBJO010001804.1:0-10000 GCA_016801955.1 Conus betulinus | reverse complement strand
ACAACAACAACAGCGGCAGCAGCAGTAGCATGTGCACACACACACACACACACACACACACACACACACACACACACACACACACACACACACACACACACACACACACACACACACACACCACACACCACACACACACCACCAATCCAAACAGGCGGAGTCACGCTATTTCTTTCAGTTCAGAAATTGTTGAGGTTGCAAAAATTATCTCTCAATCTCACATTAGCATATTTTTATAATTATGATAGTGTAGTTTTATGTTTAAAAGTGCACTGTTCTTGACATTATTTCTTACCTTTTCCTCCCCTCTGCCCCCTCCTCCGCCCTCCTCCGCCCACCCCTCTCCCCCCCCCCCCCCCCCCCCACCTCTTGTAAAGTCTAATATCACCAAGTGTGAACAGACTATACAACACAACAACAACAACAACAACAACAACACACACACACAACACTCGCACACACGCACACACACACTCGCACGCACGCACACACACACTTGCACACACACCACACACACACACACACACACACACACACACACACACACACACACACACACACACACACACACACACACACACACACACACACACACACACACACACACAAAACACGAAAAAGAGAAGAGGGGAGAGGGGGGGAGAGATACTCATCAAGCAGAACAATGGATGGTGATCATGATGATAACAGTTATATGTGGGGAAGCTTTGTGCAGATGATGATAGTTGGAAAGGGGGACTGGAGAGAAACAAAGGGGGAAGTAAAGAAGAAAAGGGGCAGGGGTGGGGGGTGGAGGGGGGGTGGGAGAGACCGCAGAGAGGGCGGGGAGGGAAGGGGAGGAGGGGAGTGAAAGCTCATATATCTTTACATATACATACATGTGCACAGGGAGGAGGGAGAGGAAAACTCATGCCAACAGTATTATCGGAAAAGCCAACCGAACATTTGGATGAAGACCAGTGTCATATGTGAAATAAGGTGTTGGGATACCTATCAAATAGAACTAATGGGTGGTGATCATAATGATAAAGGTATACGTGGGGGATGCTTTTGTACTGATAATAATGGTTAAAGGGAGATCGGGGTAAAAAAAAAAAAAAAAAAAGTAAAGAAGAAAAGGGGGCGGGGGGGTGGGGGGGGGGTGGGGTGGGGTGGGGGAGTGCAAGGTGGGGGAGGGGGGGGAGGGGAGCGGAGAGAAGAGCTCATATCTCACCGCCTAGACCTACGTGTGCACAGGGAGGAGGGGGGGAAACTCTCTGCCAAACAGTATTACTGGAAAAGCCAACAGTATTACTGGATGATGATCATTGTCGTAAGTGAAATAAAGTGCATTTAATGGTGGATGGCGTACACTTGACCTTTCCCTAAACTCTCTGAGTCTCTCTACTTGCTACATCAATCTACTCCCTCCCTCTCCTCCCCCTCCCGCCTCCCCCCCACCCCCCACCCCCAGCTCCCCTTCCCCTTTAGATGATGGGTGTAGAAGAGTTGGGGGGGGGGGTGGCGGTGGCTGGGGGTGGGGGTGGTGGGGGTGGGGGTGGTGACCAATGAGTGAGGCTGACATTACAAATGGCACCCCCCCCCCCCCAAAACCACACTTAATAAATAGAAATGCTAGCTCGTTTTATCATTGATCGTTTCAGTCCCTTTCCAGGCGCTGTTGTTTTTGTCAGTGCTGCTGCACTTATCAATCATTGCTACTATCATTAACATCACCATCCGACAGTATTGTCTGCTGTTATTCATTGAACGTTTCAACTCCTTTCCACCTAATGTTGTCATTACCAATATACTTAATACCATTATTACTGTATCACTATAATCATCATATCATTATTATCATTATTGTCATCATCTTCACCATTATTACATCATTACAACAATACTGATGTCATTGTTGTTATTATTACCATCATTATCATTTTCAACATTATACTTATAATCATTAGGTCTTATTATCACTTATCCCATCGCCAGTATTAACTGTAGAATTAGAATAGTAGTAATAGTTAGATACAACTTATCTATTAAGAGAGAGAGAGAGAGAGAGAGAGGAAGAGTGAGAGAGAGAGAGAGAGAGAGAGAGAGAGAGAGAGAGGAGAGAGAGATTTGTGATATTGTGTATAGGTGTGAGTACGTTCCCCCTCCCCTCCCCAAGCTGGTATGTAAACCATCCATCCCCTATTTTCCCCTCCACCCTCATAGCATCCACATCGAAAAGTAGAAGTGTACCTATCCACCACTGCAATTTTAGCCCACAATATCCTCCACAACACACGCATACTTACCATATCTCCCACTATTTTACCTCACACATAACTTACAGCTATGCTCCTTTTCCCCCCTCTCACCACACCCTCTCTATTTGTCACATCAGATGAGTTTATTCAGATACTTGATATTGTGTCATTTGGTTTTCTTTTAATTTCATATACGTTTTCCCAGGAACTTCTCCAACTTTCCCCAATGTTGTGGGTGTGTAAAAATGCGGAAAACACACATTTCCCTCCACCCTCATAGCATCCACACACGAAACAGTACACACACACCACATCCACCACTGCAATTTTAGCCCCCACAATCTCTCTCTCCAACACACACACGCCCTCCTCCTCTCCCTATCATATCTCCCACTATTTTCCTCACACATAACTTACAGCTATGCTCCTTCTCTCTCCCCTCTCTCTCGTCCTCCCAACCTCTCCATTTGTCACCTTTCAATCTTTGTTTTTCTTTCAGAACTTGTCCATTCCATTTATCTTCATTTCCCTTTTCTTTTAATTTTATCATTGACTATATTTCTCTACAGGAACTGGTACGAACTTTAACTTTTATTTTTCCTGTGCATATGTTGTCACAGGTGTTTGTCACTATGCGGAAACACCATACACACACACAAATACACACACACACACACAAAAAGTAAATGAATACACACACACACACACACACACACACACACACACACACACACACACACATTACCAACAAAAACAACTAACTTCATTATTCATGTTATCTCTATTAGAGTTAACATCATCATCTTCATCACTGTTATGATCACTATTTTTATTACCAATTACACACACACACACACACACACACCACACACACACACACACACACACACACACACACACACACACACACACACACACACACACACACACACACCACACATCACATTAGATATATAATATATATATATAGATATATATATATATATATATATATATATATATTATAGATAGAGATATGTGTGTATGTGTATGTGTGTATATGTGTGTATGTGTATGTATATATATGTGTGTGTGTGTGCGTATATACACATGGTGTATGTGTGTGTGTGGTATGTGTATATGTGTGTATATTAATAAGTATACCTTTTGTTACAACTTCATAACTATTACAAAATGTTATATTTACTACTATTATTAATATAATTATCATTCTTTACAGCATTTCTAAATTGCAGCTTACCGCTTTCTCAGCAGCCTCCTATAGCATCACTATCATATATATGGTTACAATCACAATTATGATCAATACTATTAATATACATATCATTAAATATTATATATACCTATTATATTCCAACCTTTCCATAATTTATACCTTCCATCTCCTCTTTGTTTTTTCCTGTCCTCTGCTCCCCCTCATTCCTTTGTTTTTTTTGTAATTGTTTTTCCCCTTAGTATTGGCATTAGTACCTTTCCTATAATTACTATTATTGATATTGTTAAATTTATCTTATCTTATTCATTCATTTTTTATCATTATTGTTATTATTCGTTTTTTATTTTTTCAAGATTTATTAATCATTATTGTTATATATCTTAAAAAATATATTTCTGTATCATGCTTTTATTATCAATGCCATTATTACCATTACCTTCATTATGGTTGTTGGCGTTATCATCATTAATACAATTGTTAGTATTGATGTTACCATCACTACCATTAACATCACCATGGCCATCGCCACTAAGATTGTTGCCACGGCAACCATGCTGTTTAAGAATCCTCTAACCCACTCTCCTTTCTCCCACACTACAACTGCTATTGCCATATTATCACTAAAAGTGGTTGTAATCCTGTCTTATTTATTTATTTCTTCAATATTTTGATCATCGTCATTACCATTATAGTATTCCTGTCAGTAGTATCATTATCATCCTTACTACCTTGACTCACACATTATCTCCCTTCTGACAGCCTCGTTTTCCTTCAAACGCCTATCTTGCGCTGAAGTGATTGAAGATAAGTAACTGCTCGTTCATTTTCGTTGTCTTAATTGCTTTGTCTCTTGCCTGAAGAAGAGATAAGAGGTCGAAACGCGCGTCCTGTTTTGTCATGTGATTCGTTTGTCCACGGGTTTTTTTGTTTTTTTTTTTTTTTTTTTTTTTTTTTTTCTTTTGGCGGTTCGCTAACATTTATTGAAGATTTTGACAGTGAAGTCTTCTTCGTTAGGAGCAAAGTCTGCATAGAAAGAGAAAAACTGTGAATATGGAGTGCTGAATGGGGGTGGGAGAATGTGTCTAGGTCTAGGTATGCGTGTGCATCAGTGGGTTTGTAGAAAATGGAGGTTTTGGAGTAGGCCACCTTCGAGGGGGAGGTGAGGTGAATGCCCAGGAAGTGAACTGACTGCGAAATGGAGTAGGTTAGTTGATGGATGGATGGATGGAAGGTCTGGGTAAAGTTGAGAACATTCAGACCTTGTTTTGGCATGGAGTGGCTCCCAGTCCATCATCACTGTATCTTTTGTATAGCCCTGGTGTGGGGCCTGTGTATGTGGTCAGTAGGCGGTGTTCTAAGTGACCCATGAAGAGGTAGGCATAAGATGGTCCCATTCTGGTGCCCATAGCAACACCTCTAGTTTGTGAGAAGGTGTGATTGTTCAATTCGAAGGTGTTGAGGATGAGGACTAACTCTGCAAGTCTGATCAGTGAATTGTGGGAGAGTGTTGATAGATTATTGATTTAGTAAAAGAGAAATGCACTCACGCACAAAACATATGCATAACAGAGTTTTCTCGTACTTTTAGGTTTCAACATAACAATCGCAAGTATGAGTTATATTTTTCAAATCTATATCTATAGTTCAAATTTTTCAAGAAAACTGCTACTTGTGGAAGACTGCCTTCTAATGTAAACTTATATAAGTATTTTTTTGCTAGAAGCTTATGAAAGTAAAAAATGTAATCAATTGCGATTGTTATGTCAAAACCTACAAGTACGAGAGACTTTTTATACATAAACGATGCTATGCTGAAACACTCTCCTTTTTTTTTTTTTTTTTTTTTTTGCTTGTTTTATACCTAAACTTCTAGTTATGGACTGTTGCTGTTAATTTTTGTGTGTGTGTGTGTGTGGTGGTGTGTGGTGTGTGTGTGTGTGTGTGTGTGTGTGTGTGTGTGTGTGTGTGTGTGTGTGTGTGTTGTGTTGTGTGTTTGACCAACAGCAAAAGCAAATAACAATGTTAACCAAAAAAAAAAAGAAAAAAGAAGTGGAGTGTGTGTGGTATGAATTGATCATGTTGAGTGTGTGGGTTGTGTCTTTGAGGTATGGGGGGAGGCTCTATTACTACAGGTTGAAGGAAAATGTCTAAGTCCTGTCAGATGGGTTCTGTGGAGCAAGCTGCAAGCAGAGACCAAAAACTTTTTTTTTTAATTTGCTTCATTTTCCGCCCTCAGTCACCTCGTTTTAAAAAAAAACAAATCGATATTGTAAACAGGTTTTGATGTACAATTGAATCGGAAAAAAAGGGGGGGGCTGGGGGGGTGGGGGGGTGGGGGGGTGGGGGGGGGGGGTCGGGTGGGGGGGGGGGGGGGGGGGGGGGGGGGGAGGGGGGGGGGGGGGGGGGGGGGGGGGACGGGGGGGGAGTGGGGGGTGGGGGGAGGGGGGGGGGAGGGGGGGGGGGGGGGGGAACAAAGAAAGGGGGGGTGGAAAGGGGAAACAAAGAACAAAAAAGAAAAGAACCCGACACAAAAATGAGAGAACAACAACAAAGAAAAAAAACACCTGAAAAAATTGCAGTGATGAAGAGAAGTATGAGACGCACTTATAGAAAAATAGAAAAGTGGAAAAAGATAAAGAAAAAAAATGCTCCCATGACTTGCATGCAGCTGAGGCATTGTTAAAAACAATTCTCTGACCCAGTTAAACAGATCGTTGGTCCCAATGTTAAATGAACGAATGATTGACGCCGAATGATCTTCGAATATTGAACAGCTGTATTGATCTTCGTTGAATATTGAACAGCTGTATTGATCTTCGTTGAATATTGAACAGCTGTATTGGATCTTCGTTGAATATTGAACAGCTGTATGGTTCTTTAGTTTTGTTTACCCCAGTTTTAGTGTTTGAAAAGGTACCCCAGTCCCCTTCGCTTTTGAGGAGAGGGATTCTTATTAAAATAAAACAATCCCTCCCCTTCGGTTGGCATGAGGATTATGGGGTATTTGTCAAAGTCTTAAAAAAAACTCTGGAATAACTGTCTGCTGGCAGAAAGTGAACTTCATCAAGGCCTAAATTTCATCCACATATTCAGGTGTTCCCAGTGGCCCCTCAGTGGTTGTGCGCGAGTCATTAAGTGGACAAAGGAGAATGTCACAGAGGGGCATGGTTCGAAATCCCAGCCATTGGCTCGTCCCGAGATGTGGAAAAAAAAAAAAAAAAGTGTCTAAAAAGGGCAGCAGAGGGACATATCCGGAGTGTTATGAACAGGGTGGTGGAACAACCCCCCCTAGGAATTCAGAAGGTCAAGGGCCGCGCCCGCGAAACACTTGTTGAGAGGGGGCGGTTCTCTTCTGAGACTCTATGTGCCAATGCTTTCCACGGAGTTTCATTCTACTGTGACAGATTCAATGATAAAGGGACTAGCACAAGTACCAAGAGTATATAGTGCTAGAAGGGGATTAGCAGTGCTTTTATTGTCGATGGGCTATGTGTGCTTTTTAAAATACGCAGTTGTGTTTTTCAGAAAGTCATCATCATTTTACGCGCACCACAGTCAAGTATGGCGTGCACGTAAACTCCATACAGAGAGGAAGAGAGAGGGAGAATCGACGAAGGGGAAAAGGACGAGAGAGAGAGGAGGAGAAAGAAAGGTTGGGGAACACCCACACACACCACACACACACACCACAACACTCTTTGGCTGATGTGATATGGACTTTGGTCGTGGTGGTCAAGATATAAAAAATCACCCAGGATAATTTACAATGACTTAAACATGCTAGAGCCATTTAAAAAGGTTTCATCAAGCGAGCTTATCCATGTTTGAAAGGCGGAACATTCGAGCCAACGTGTGGTCTGACAACGGCACTAGTGCAATGGGCTTACACGGGCCAATAGGGGGTTGATAAGACTAAAAAGTAGAGCAGAAGGAAATGACATTGTTTCGCAAGTTCTCATCTTATATATCACAAAAGATACGTTGGGTTAGCTCAAGACGGACTGGCAATCTGTTAAGGTTGGTAAAAAAAAATGCTGTTTTAAAATCAATCATGCTTGTGTTGTTTTTTTACCAAAAAATCCTACCTCTCGATTCGTTTCATTTATTGCCGTCTACGTTTCGTCGTTCTGACTTTCGTATTGTCACTATTAACGTATGTCCGTTGTTGGGTTAGTTACCCGTTTAAGTTCGTCTCCGCCTAATTAGGCCTATTCAAATGCAACGCCCGTTCTACTTGGCAGGAAAAAAAAAAACCCGTGCAACTACCAGTTCATTTGAACAATGTTAGAAGAATTGTTGCGGTCTTGAGAGGGAACATCCTTGTAGACTTGTGGCGGCCATGCATGGGTACATTAAAAAGCACGTAGTCCATACGTGCTCTAAGTCAGGTGAGGACAGACGAAATTGAGGTCACAGGAACTGCAGAGTATTCTCTCTACTTCTAAATTATTCTTATGTGTTTGGTTTGTCTAAGGAAAATATGTGACCTCTCTCTTCTCTCTCTCTCGTCTCTCATCTCTCTTCTCTCTCTCTCTCTCACAAACACACACACACACACCCAAAACACAACAATACACACATACACACAGAGGAGAGAGAGGGAGAGAGAGAGTGGAGCAGAAGGAGAGAGAGAGAGAGGGAGGAGCGGAGGAGAGAGAGAAAGATATTTGGAGACAGGAGGGAGAGAGAGGAGAGATGGAGATGGAGAGAGAAAAATAATTTCAATAAAGCTTGTCAACATGCATATGAAAAATTATCATTTATTTCTAGACATTTGCCGAATATGCACTTTCTCTTTTTTTCTAACTTGTGCCATAGAACTGAACTGAAAAACTTTGAAAGAACTTTTTCTAACTAAGATCTCCCCCCCCCCCCCCCCCCCCCCCCCCCCCCTATGATTATGATTATAAACGTTATTTTCACATTCCACAGAAATTTTCTCTGATGAATCCTATTCAATCAAAATTTACCCCCCCCCCCCCCCCCACTTCGTCTCAACCCCCCCCCCCCCCCAAAAAAAAAAAAAAAAAAAAAAATAAAATAAAATAAAATAAAAATAAACAATCTGTCAATTTTACAGTTTAAAGGAAACTTGGAAACAGGTCCAAGCTTATGTCTCCAAAAAAATAATTTGTGCTTAGTGTGAGTGCTAGCGATTGACACCAGTCGCCAATATTATTTTAGATCAGACCCATTGAAATCATGTCATTATTGTGACATGAATAAAGTAATTGTTCACTCAGTATATAATCTCACTTAAAAAAAAACATTCTCTCTGTTCAAATTTCCACACACTTTGCACTTTGTCATTGGCATGAGGTTTCGCAGAGAGTCTGTCGTATTTTTTTAAAGTATTACTTTCAATTTTTACAGTCCGTCACATTTTAAAGTAATGTTTTTACATTATATAGTCAGTATTTCAACAACAACAACAACAGCAAAAATCAGTATTTCAACACAAAAAAAAAGAAAAAAAAAAAAGAAACTAACACAGTTTTCAATCAAAACCTGGGAAATGGAATATGATTTCTTCATGTGCATGAATTTTGTGTCATAGTCTCTGACTGTGTGCATTCATCCACCGTAGTTCACTACAGGCCTGCTTGCTGGGTCTGATCTGTGTGCATTCATCACCGTAGTTCACTACAGGCCTGCTTGCTGGGTCTGATCTGTGTGCATTCATCACCGTAGTTCACTACAGGCCTGCTTGCTGGGTCTGATCTGTGTGCATTCATCACCGTAGTTCACTACAGGCCTGCTTGCTGGGTCTGATCTGTGTGCATTCATCACCGTAGTTCACTACAGGCCTGCTTGCTGGGTCTGATCTGTGTGCATTCATCACCGTAGTTCACTACAGGCCTGCTTGCTGGGTCTGATCTGGTTCCACCGGCATTGTCACCGGTGCTGGTCTTTTAGGGTGGGTTTTTTTCTTAGGGGGGGGGGGGGGGGGGGGGGGGGGGGGGGGAGGGGGGTTCTGTCTGATTTCTGTGCCACCTCAGTTGTATTACATCCACACTCCTCGTTCCAGTTTCAGGGGCCGCAAGACCATGTCAGGATGTACTGGAGGTAAACCCACCGGAGGAGGGACACTGCAATGGTTTTCGAGGTCACTTCAGTGGTGCTTGTTCTGCTCCAAACATACGCAGGAACAAGCCCCCTTCTGATGACAGTAATTGCTTAGCCGCCCAGCCAGCGTTGAGGGAAACTCTTCCTCGGGAGGGCATTACACGCGGTGTTCAAACGACAGTCTCCCATGGAATAGTTGCAAAAGTGAGAAGGACGCTGCAGGCGGGAAATCTCAACAAATCTTAAATAATGTTAGCGAAAAAACGACAAGAGTGTGAGAAACCGTGGACAAAACGACCACAAGGGACAAAAACCACGACGCCGTTTCGACCCTCTAGGCCTTATTCAGGCAGACCAAGAACACAACAAATAGCACAAAGGGAAAATGAACGAATTTGCCACTTAGCTTTCTTCAGCGAAAAAGTAGCATTGAATAGTCGAACGTGATGACCTGACAGAAAACTCACAAAGGACATGA